>LPNX010374975.1:2130908-2317086 GCA_001517045.1 Pseudotsuga menziesii
GAATTTATTATAGAAAGTTTAAGCCACCGAAGGTCTTATTCGGTTGATTCCCCAGCTCGATTACATAGTTTTGAATTTAAATTTATATGATCAATGATTTCACACAAGAATTTGATCAGTGGCTTTAATGGTTTCCATTCTGAGCATTAATTCACTGCTGGTTTGTATTAGTTGGAATTAGAGGAGGCATTATAATATGTAGATTAGGATTTATGAAAAGTCTCTCATGTGTTTTATATTAGAGCTTTGATTTGGAGTTTCGACTTTAGTTTATAACCTAAGTCACCTGACACGGGGACACGGGACACGAAGGACATAGGGATTCGAGTGTCCGACACGGACACAGTGACCTCGAGGATTGGGATTATATATCTAAAATTTAAAATTATAGACATATAGCTCCAAATTTTTACAAATATTCAATATAAATCAGAATCAAGCCTTCACATCTTCTTCACCTGCAAAAAAAAACACTATTTGAGCTCTCCCAACATTTGCAAATGACAAAATATAAGTGAAAATTTGTTTTTAAAGAGGGCCCAGCCAACTTTTTTTCGGTTCGAGTGTCCTGTTTTTGGGACACGTAGTGACAGTCATAGGACACGAGTGTCCGAACACAGGACACGCTGTAGAGAGGTGTCAAACACACTCTGTCAGCGTGTCCGTGTCCGACACGCGGACACGGACACGTAGCCCAAAACTAGCGTGTCCGGTTTCTTAGTTTATAACTTCTTTAGTTAGTATGTAATTTAGTTAATCCATATTAGTTCGTAATTTAATTTAGCTTGTAGTTATTTTATTTGGATTGTAGTTGCAATTTATATTGTAAATTGTAATTCATAATTTAGTTTGTAATTTAATTTGTAGTTTGCAATGTAAGTTTAAAGTTTGATTTGTAGTTGCAGTTTAGTTTGTAATTTAGTTCATTTCTTTAGTCTGTAATTTCTTTACTTGAAACTTCTATCAGTCTGTTAATTTACATTTTTAGTTTGTAATTTATATGAGTTGGTTTGTAATATTTGGTTTGTAGTTTGAAAAGTTTTGTAATTTAATTTTTTATATAGAATTTAGTTTAATTCTTTAGTGCTTTATTTGATTTAGTTTTCAATTAGATGTTAAGTAAAGTAGGTAACTTATAAATTAGAATAAGCTTTATAATTTATAGAATTTTTTTGAGTTGATTAGTTTGTAACGTGTAATTAATTTGTAATTTAAAATTTGCAATTAGTTTGACATTTGTAATTTGTAATTAGTTTTTAAAGTTAGTTTGAATTTTGTAATCTAGTTTGACTTGTGTATTTTGCATTTTTATAATTCATTTCTCGTACGTCAAATTCAACTTTTGCGCTATCACCGACGGATAGGTTAATGACCTAACTCATGAGATATGGTAACTCCATAAGAGGCGTCTTCCTTAGGTGTTGAGTTATCCCAGTTTTCCTGTTTTGTTTAATGCATTTAGGTGTGTTGCTAGCTTTAGAATAAACTAGTTTAAGCTTTGACCCCACACATACAGTGACTGTACCTCAAAGCTTACGAGTCCCGAATTAACAATTAAGTGTCGATTTAAACATCATATATTTTTCCCGACACCTCCCCAAGGTAAGTTGTCCAGTGGTGTCCTTTCCCAAAATCTGTGGATGGAAGCTCCTAAAATATGATGCCCTAGTTTCTTCTTGTAGCAATGATTAGGTCAAAAATGAAACTTCTTCAAACTAGAATCTGCTTCCACCAAAAGATGTGCCTCCTTGAGGCAAGTTGACTTGGCCTTCTTTCAAGATGGATCCGATAACATGTTAGTGTTTGCACTTTCATTCAAATATGTTAGATCTTTAATCTAATGCAATAGGATCACTGAAAGATAGACAAGCACAGCATAAAAGAGACACAAATATTTTATCCTAGGAAAACCATCAAGAAAAACCCAGCAACTTCTTCTGTATCAATTCATCACTAAGTACAATGTCAAACCAAGATAGAAAACCAAGAGATAAGATATCCTTCGTAGCTTCTTCTTCTCTTCTACCCCAGCGAATTTGTCTTTCTTCTTCTTGGAGTGAACTTGCTTGAGCTTGTTGTGTGTCCAAATGAGAGAGGGTGTCTCTCTATTCATACTCTTCAAGCGGATGACCTAAAACCCCAACAAGGCCGACTGCCTAACCTAATTGGGTCGACTTTCTCTTATGAGACTCAAAATTACATTTTACAATAATTCTTTTGGGGACTATTGCCGACTTACAACAGAGGTTTTACCTCGATATTATTACATGATCAAGTACATCAATAACATCTTTGAACGGAGGAAAAACATCTCCAAGAGGAGGTACAATAAGAATACAATAAATATATAAGAATATCTTCTGAAGTTACATTTGACACATTTTTTACTAAATACCCCTAAAAAAAACTTGAAGGGGAAACCAGTTAAGAGAGAGAAATATTTATTATGAGCTCAAAAAAATTGAGATTACATCAATAAATGCAAATGTACTTTCCTCGATTTTTGTGCCCAAAATTCTATATCACTTTGTATGGCCTCCTCTTATTGTATAAAATGCCACGGAATTCTTGCAATCTGTTGTATAGATTTATGTGCATTAAATGCAACAGTGTAGCCTCTAATTCTGCTATACAACTTCTAGAAAGTGTTGTACAGTCTACTCTTAATGTTGTACTATTTTCATTAGATACATGCCTCTTCTCTCCTTGAGAAATGCACCCCTCCTTGTTGCTCCTCTCATTTTCTTCAACTCTACAAAAATACTCCTCTTGAATGTGCCTCTCACCCTCCTTGTGTCTCCTTTTATAAGTTATTAATGACTAAAGCCCTAACCCTAGATCTCAACGATCAAGATTAGATCTTGCCCTCATGAAATCAACAATTGTGACTTATTCTCTCGTTGAGATCACTTAAATCACTTAAGTCACTCAACTTTATAAAATAACTTATAAAAGTCACTTTATAAAGTTACTATCTAGAGATTGTCGCTTAGACAATTCCACATGCTAGGCACTGCCAATGCAAAAGTATCTATCTAAGCTACCCAAAACTAACGCTCCCTCTTAACAAGGAGGGTACTTCTAGAAGAAGCTCCTCCTAGATCTGTCTCTAATACTACCACATCATCCACTGTTCTAGTTGCTCCCTCTGAACCGAAAGTTTCCCTACCACCTGTACTAAAATTTGTGTTGAAGACCTGTTCCTCCAAACCATGCTCCTAGGAATCTACTCACTCTTGAGCATCCAACTGTTTCATCTCATATTAGCTTAAGTCTCCTGACAGTTCTATGCCCTCACAACCAACTATCGTTGATACTGACACTAACCCTGACTCCAAGAACCCCTTGGATCCAATCACAAGTTATTCCAACAACATGCGCAACTTACCCTCTCTAACACCAAGCCTCCTGGCTACATCCTTGGTAGCTCCCTCTAAATGTATGAGCACATGTCTACTCTGGAACAAGACCCCATACCCCTTGTCCTCCATAGTTGAGACTGAAATCAAGTTCTTCTTTAGTTATGGGACATGCATCACTCCTACCACCTCTAAAGTTCCTCCTAACTCTAGTTGGAATAACATTGTTCCAACCCCCTTTACTACAAGTATGGTCTCGACTCCACTATCCACATAGCAGTCTAAATCTGTCTATAAAAAATTAAGGAACACTAACCTCATTCCTGTCATATGGCTAGATGAGCCATTGTTCTTCTTTAGTTATGGGACATGCATCACTCCTACCACCTCTAAAGTTCCTCCTGACTCTAGTTGGAATAACATTGTTCCAACCCCCTTTACTGCAAGTATGGTGTTGACTCCACTATCCACATAGCAGTCTAAATCTGTCTCTAAAAAATTAAGAAACACTGATCTCATGCCCGTCATATAGCTAGATGAGCCATTATCCACGATCCATGCTCCAATGTCCTCATACACTACACTACCATGCCCTAAAGACAAGAGACCAAAGAGAATTCCTCCTCAGACCTCTAAGAAAATCATCAATCTCAATTAATGCTACTATTTGTGTCTCTTTCTTGCCCTTCTTTAAGTTTGGACATTGACTCGCATAGTGACCAGTCTTGTGAAATGCTTGCATTTCACTTTGCTCATGTCCTTCTTTCCATCTTCTCTGCCCTTCTTTACATGAAGAGCAACATTCTCCTCATCATCATCGCCCTTAGCCTGACTATTTGAAGAGCCTCATCATGAGTCTCCACCTGGGTGAAGTCATCCCACAACCTCTCCCAATAAGAAGTGTATCTTGTGCCACAACTCCCTTCACGAACATAGTCCACTGTTCTGAAAATCCATTCAAAGTTAACCTTACCAATTCTGAGTCTGACAGTTTCTCCTCGACTACAACCAACTCATCACCGATCTATGATACCCTAGTGAGATATGAGGTCACTGTATCAATCTTGGACATCTTGCTGCCTCTGAGTTTCTCCCTCAGTACCAACTTTCGATTATAGTTGTCACTATGATAAAGCTTAGTTAGAGCCTCCCACATCCGATAGGCATACTTCTTTCTGGACACGTGAGGTATGATATGGTCTTGTACGACATCCAAGAGCATCCTTTTGGATTTCACATTCTTTTTGTTGAAATCTGCCAAAAGCATTGTGTCTGTGGGAATAGTCTTGGTTTTCTCCACAATGTCCTAGATTTCATTTTCCTCCAACAGTAATGCAATCCTCTCTTTCCATGGGCTGAAATTCAAAGCACCCTACAACCTGTCCTCAAACATGTAGCCATCTTCGTCCAACTGATCAACAGTACTTTTCCCTTCTTTTTCCTAGTAAAACCCTGCAAGTAACTACAAACCCTTGTGACAAAACAAAATCTCTACTGATACCATGTTTTAATTCCTTAAAGCCCAACAATGATTTCAACCTGCAATCAATTATTTGCATGCAGATTAATGCACATAAATCAATGAGCATTCAAATCTGAAAATTCATGAGCAGAAATACACTGAGTTTTAATCAATGAAATGCACAGCAGAAACATGCATTTGACACATAAATTTCTGGGTACATACCCCTAGAAAAACCCCGAAGGGAAAACCAGTCAAGAGAGAGAAATCTTTATTATGAGCTCACAAAAAAAAATCTGTACAACATTAAATGCAACTGTACATTCCTTGATTTATGTGCCCAAAATTCTGTAAGATCTTGTACAGCCTCCTCTCATTGTATTAAATGCCACAGAATTCATGCAATCTGCTGTATGGATTTCTATGCATTAAATGCAGCAGTACAACCTCTAATTCTGTTGTACAGCCTCTAGAAGCAGTGTTGTATGGTCTACTCTTGATGATGTACTGTTTTCTTGGGGTGCATGCCTTTTCTCTCCTTGAGAAATGTACCCTTGATTGTTGTTGCTCCTCTCCTTTTCTTCGGCTCTCCAGAACTCCTCTTGAATGTACCTCTCACCCTCCTTAGATCTCCTTTAATAAGTTATTAATGACTAAATCCATAACCCTAGATCTCAAGAGTCAAGCTTAGATCTTGCCCTCATGAACAGTTGTGACTCTCTCGATCAAAGGTTACTTGCGGGAGCGAAGCGAAAAGCGAAATTTTCAAAAGCTTCCAGGGTGGGAGCATTTTTTATATAATATATATTTTTATATATTTTGATGCATATGTCAACAAAACCATGTGCATCCATCAAAATTCAAATATGCAAAGTTTCCCATACGGGAGCATTTAGAAAGCGCGCTTCCTGGACACGAGGTTGGCGTGCTCCCACGCAACATAGCTCTTGATGAGATCACTTAAATCACAACTTTATAATATAAGTCACTCAACTTTATAATAAAAGTCACTTTCTAGTCATTAGATATAAAATCACTTTATAAAGTTACTATCTAAAGATTGTCACTCAAACACTTCCACATGCTAGGCAACGCCAATGCAGAAGTACCTGTCCGAGCTACTCAAAACTAGCATCGTGTTTCTAGAAAATAGAGTATGAGACACCCACGAGAATAAACCGAGTGAAATTTCCACATCCAAGGTGGTTTCAAAGAATGAAAACTAGTCCCAAGGTGGTTTCAAAGAATGGAAACTAGTCCCAAGGTGATTGGAAATGGTTTATTGGTTACATGACTATTAACGATGTCTAGTCTATAAGTAGATAATGCTTATTAGATGTAAGGTTGGACAAATAACATTCAACACTTATGTTTTGATGATGATTGATGAATCATTTGGAAGCCGCTATAAAATTAACAAGGACTAGGATATAAATAAAGAGGTCAAAATAATGATTAAGAAAAGTTGGTGAAAAGCACCATACTGAAAGGCAAGAGGAAAAAGATCCGTCCAGGGCTGTGATGCTAAGGAAAAGACCTCAAAAATCTTGCAAGTACTTTAATTTCACGGAAAGATCATGTGACAAAATATGTTATAAAGAAACAATCAGATACCAGACCAGCACAAAGATGTCTTGCTGTTCCTTCTTTTCTTGTTTCTTGTAAATAAGGTGTACAAGTTGTATGTATGAAGGAATACAAGTTAGTAGCCTTACAAAGTTGTGTATTACTGGGGTATCGGATTTTCACATGTAAACTTTATGAATTCTACTTTGCAGTTTGCCTACACTAAAAAAGAGTATCCTCCAAAAATGGAAGAAAAAAAATGAAAAGTCTCTTCTCTTGAATCTTGATAGCATAAATAATACATGGTAGTTCTCAAAAGTTTCTTACACACATCAATTATATAAAACCTTACTTGCACTCCAAAGCCATCTAAACTTGTAAGTATAAATACAAAAACTCTTAAGTGAATACCCAGTCTCTTAATCAATAAACATAAAATACATAAAAAACTATAATGTAGAACTAACCTTCAGAAGCTCATAAATATAGTATTGAATATCAAAATCTGATAGGACTTTGAAATCTGTGTCGTTTACATATTCAAAAATCAGGCTAAGAGTTTTACTTTGCTGGTCCTGAACTATATCAAGCAGTTTGACAATCTTAATAGCAAGGTCGGGAATATGGATGAGCAATTGACTAATGTTGTTTACTTGCAAGTTGCTACTGGCACTAACATCTTATATGACAACATTGCAAACTGTTGTCTAACATAAGGCCTCAGGTGGCAACTCAAACCCAAAATCGAGTAGTGTTGGAGGATGTTTGTTGTTAAAATGGTTTCTCTCAAAGTTGAAACCAAGGTAGAAATTTCAACCATCTGTAGACACCTTTTAGAATACAATTTGTATGATTTGGAGTGTTACTACATGGCTGCATTGTGAATGCACTTTGTATCTGTTGTTCATTCACATTTTCTCGCATTGTCTGCAAGCATGTTTGATGACGGGAGTGGTATACAGAGTGTTGAGACAGGTTCTTAACACCTCTCCTCCATTAGGAGTGAAGAAAGGAGGTTGCTACTTCAAGAATTTCTTGCCGACTGGTTAAGAGAAGCTGGTGACCACCAGGCGACTGCAGTGAATAACTTTCATGAATAGGATTTCCCTCTGTTTAGTGTTGAATGACACCATAAAATCTGTCAGGCCATGTTTCAAGATGGGCTTCGTGATGCAAGAAATTAAATGTCACAACTAGTCATAATCATAATGTCTGGTTGGCATCAACTATCTTCTATTAAATGTGAATGCTGTGCAAGCTAGTCATTTCAGGAGTGAGTCAGTTTCATCTTCAGCTATATTTCAATCACATAACTTGCAAATTCTTCTATCCTCTGTGTTACCACAGATCCTACAAGCCACCTTTTAGCGAAGGTTTAGTGAACTATATCTTATTTGGTCTAGCAGTTTTTAAACAATTTATTATTTAGTACTTCCTATTTGTGTTCATTTTACTGAACCAAAACAAATCTTGCACTCGGATTCACAAAAACATTATATCGATCATCTTTACTATAGCACAACCAGAAATTCACTTTCTCAAAGCCAACGTTTAGCAAAACTAGTTGATTCGATCTAGGTCATCGGCAAGATAAATTCACATTGACAATTTCAATTCTCTTTTTAATCTCTAAAGCTACCATGCCCCTTTCAACAGATTGGATCTATTATTGTAAAGGAACTTATATTAAACAAAGGAATTCTAATAACAGAGATCAGAAAAGAGTAATTCAAAATTTTCAAGATTCATAAGACAACAAGGAAGGATGCAGTGGAAACTTACATATTGCACTCCCTGATATCATCATTATTGTGCTTGAAAATGCAGTCGGGCTCACGGCACTTTCCAAACGTAACAAAAAACCTACATATGGGCATCCTAGCTTTGTCATACTGATGAAGAAACCGGCACCTATCCCCCTTGACACACAAACTCTTCAGCCAGTGCCTGCACACCGTCTGCCTGAAATTCGTCTTAGAAACCTCTTGCCCGACATTTGAGTTTGGAACCGCGGAAAGAGGTCCCGCGGGGGTTTGATCACTCGACATCCCGTCGGGATCTTGAGCCGAAGGACCGCCCGCAGCGGCTTCCGTTTCGAGCCCGTCCTCGGAATCAGAGCTAAGGGCGCCCTCTACATCCTCCATTGCTTCCGTTTCCAGCCCGCCCTCGGAATCAGAGCTAAGGGCGCCCTCTACATCCTCCATTGATACACTGCGGGGCAAGGAATGAAACAGAAGAGGAAAGGAAGCCCTATAATCTCAACACGCTGGTTTGTAGTGAGAAGCCTCCTTCCATTGAATCATAAAATTATCTGGACAGTTGTTGAACACTATGTTACGCCTTGGAATATCTGCTAGCGTTCCGAGTGAAGTCTAGCCTAGCGAAGGGTTAAAAATTTTGATATTTATGTAGAGTGTTGATTTGAGATTAAATAACCATAATCGTGGTGGTTTTTTGTTTTTTGTTTTTTTTTTTTTATGCCCGGGGTGTGTAGAGTGTTGTGTTCCAATAGTTTTCTTGATTTCCAATTCTTCTAGGTGCTCGTCTTAGAGGGGTTGGTTTTTTTTTAGGTAGCATGATTATGTTTATTTATTTGTTATGTAAAAGGTGATTGTGTTTTATAAAGGGTTGTGTATTCTATTTAGCATAGTTTTATTAGTTTATTTGGACCTATTTTGTGATGTAAAACTTTTATCTAGGTTGTGTTACCTACAAATTACTTATTTATTGAAGAAGCCTACAAGGATAATGAAGGACCTTGAAAGCACACCTTTCTTGGGGTTATAGTTGGGGAATGATGTCCTCATTTTGGCACACCTAAGACCTGGTGTAGTCTAATTTCACATTTTTTGTTATTTTATGTCATTTTGTGGTTTAGTCTAGTCCCCAAAATTGTGGGTGCTCTAACCCAAATTGTTATATGTTCACGTAATCTTGTAGGGTCATAACTTAAATTAGGTGAGAAGAGTCTTATATCAATAGTGCCTCCTTCTCATTGTAAAAGCATAACAAGATATGGGTTCATTATGAGATCTTTTCTATTTCTCTTGGTTTATTAGAGCTCTTGATCATATGTGCACCTCTTCTTGGAATGTTTTGTCTTCTTGCATGAATGGTAAATGGATAAATTTTGAGGTTTGATAGTCACATGGTAAGTGGATGCTGAGAATAGTTGTGATAACTCGTGCTCGTGTTGAAAGATCGTAACTTCAAATGATATTCTAAATGTATTTTATTGATGTACCCAAATGGAGATGTTCTATTCCTCCATTGGGATGTCATTATTGTATTTGGTCATCATAGAGTCATGAGGTAAAGCATCCATTGTAAGTCGGGTCAATAGCACCCTAATGAATATACTAAAATATTGTTTTGTGATTTCCTAAGTGAAGTCGGCCCAGACAGTTTAGTGGGGCCGACTTGATTAGGGTAAAAGTCAGTTGACAAAAAGAGTATAAATAGAGGAGATGTGCTTATCATTTGAACACAGACTCACTCACTTGTGTAGTGGATAAGAGAGAGAGAGAGAGAGAGAGAGTAGTAAGGAGGAGAATACATGTTTTGGGGTTTTATCTTATACATCTTATACAGAGGAAGTTTTGTTGGGTTTTCTTCCCCTTGAGGGTTTCCCAAGATAAATATTGTGTCTATCTTGTGGTTGTGTTTCTTTCAGTGATTCTGCATATGCTACTATTGTGATTTTGGATTAAACACTAACGATATCGATCTAAGCATATGAAATCTTAACATGGTATCAGAGCTAGCCTGAATATAACAACTTTCAGAACGTGAAACTCTCTCTCCTCTCCCTTCAGAATAAATTAGGGTTTCTACAAAGTTTGGAATTTTGAAGATCTGCTTGCATAGAAAGTTGTGCCTCCCTAGATCACATCTATTGAGCCCTGGATCAAATTTTTTGGGTGGTTGAATCTCCTGGAAAGCCAAACCCTAGTTTAGCCCTGAACCAGAAAACCAGAACAAAAAATTCTGCAAAAACTGCAACCTCGCAAGTAAGTTTTGAAGGGTGAAGATTTGGGATCTCAAAAACCCAAGTGAACCAACCAACTCACCTCAGTCAAGTGCATCTCCTGGTAAGGTCAGCTTTTCATTTTGAGAAATTTAAATTTTTAGTGACCTCCTGGATAAGATGGCCCCAAGCACTAAGCTTGAGGACAAACTGGCAGGCATAGAAAACTTCCTAGCATGGAAATATAGGATTGGTCCCATTCTTAGAGAGAATGGTCTTGAGAAGTACATCGAGGATGAAGTTGCAAAACCAAAAGAAGATGAAGTTAAGGAGAAGCATGAGAAAGACCCAATCAAGGCAATGAGGATCATTGTTGATTCTATCAAATATCACTTGATCCCTCAAGTGTCATCTAAGAAGACACCAAAGCAAATCTATGATGCAATTTCCAGGATGTATGAGCAAAAGAACATCAATATGAAGATGAAATTGAGAGCTCAACTGAAGGGCACCACAATGGGTAAAGGACAATCAATTCAAGATTACTTCACAAGGATATCCCAGTTCAGGGAACAACTAAGTGCCATTGCAGACACCCTTGATGAAGACGAACTAGTTATGACTGCTCTAAATGGTCTAACTAGACCTTGGGATTCATTCATATAAACTCTGTGTGCCAGAAAAGAAAGTATGAAGTTTGACATTGTATGGGAAGATTGCATCCAAGAAAATGCTAGAGTAGATAACAGAGAAGCTCTACTTAGAGAAGATGATCAAGCTCTAGCCATCCATGGTAAAAGAAGAAAACAATCAAACTTCAAGAAGGATAGTCATAAACCTCCAAAGAAGTTTCAAAAGAAAAGAGAAAACATTCAGAAGAAATATTACTCAAAGTATCAATGTTATAACTGTCATAAGATAGGACATCTTGCCAAAGAGTGTCCATCAAAGAAGAACAACAAACAACATCATGCTCATCTAGCTAAATATGGGGATGAGGAAGAAGAAGAAAGACCTCGAAAGAGACTAACGAAAGAATAAGATGTATCAGAATATGTACCATTCTCTACACTCTCTAGGTCTATAACACCTAGAGAAGATACATGGCTTATTGATAGTGGTGCTTCAAAGCACATGATAGGGAAGAAGCAAACTCTATAAAGACTTGAATAAAATAACTATCCTCAGAAAGTATAATTGAGAGATGACTAACAATATCCCATCAAAGGTATTGGTGAATCAAGATACAAGCTTGACTCTGGAACTTCCATGAAGATGAAGGAAGTACTATATGTACCAGGTTTGAAAAAGAACCTACTTTCCATCTTAGCACTAGATAAGAAAGGATATAGAGTTGCTTTTATAGATGGACAAGTACTCATGTGGTCCAAAGGAAAGACACTTAAAGATGTTGTGGTCATTGGTGAATAAGAAGGAGGATTGTACAAACTTCAAGGACATCTAGAGATAGTTGTTGTCCATGAGACTACTAGCTCAAGTGAACTATGACATAGGAGGTTTGCTCACATCAACTACAAAGCACAGCCCTATGTGAGCAAGGTGGTAACAGGGTTACCATATCTGAAGATTGATCATGAAGGAACTTGCAAAGGATGTGCAAGAGGAAAGAACATCAAGAATCCCTTTTCGAAAAGTGAAACAAAGACTAAAGGTACATCGAAATTAATTCATTATGATGTATGTGGTCCTATGCCCTCCACATCTTTAAGTGGATATGAATATTGTGTCACATTTATTGATGACTATTCAAGAAAGACATGGATATACTTCTTGAAGACCAAGAGTGAAGTGTTCAGGAAATTCAAGGAATTTAAAGCCTTGATAGAGAACCATTTAGAAAGAAGAATCAAGACACTGAGATCATATAATGGTGGAGAATATACTTCAAAAGAATTTGAAGCATTTTGCAAGGAAGCCGAAATCAAGAGGGAACTAACCACTCCCTACAATCCTCAACAAAATGGTGTTGCGGAAAGAAAAAATATAACCATTATGGAAGTAGTGAAAACAATGATTCATGACCAAGACCTCCCCATGCACCTATGGGATGAAGCAACAAGAACAATTGTGTATATGCAAAATAAATTATCTCAGAGTGCTCTTGGATTCAAGAATCCTGAATAAATGTATATAGGAAAGAAACCTAAAGTGAGCCATCTCAAGATATTTGGTTGTCCAGTATATGTACATATTTTGAAAGAGGGGAGAACCAAGTTGAATCATTTTGGAAAGAAGGGAATATTTGTTGGATACTGTGAAGTCTCCAAAGCCTTCGGGATATAAATTTCAGGATTCCATCATATAGAGATTAGTAGGGATGTAACATTTGATGAAGAGACAACTCTTAAGAAATCTAGAAGGTTTCAGCTTGAAGAAGTACATGAAGAGGATGTACCTCCCAGAAAGATAGAAGCTGAACCCTCTGCTGAAATAGTAGCATCTGAAGATCATGATATGCTAGAACCTCAGGAACCCCCCTAAAATGGATATATCTCGAAAGAGAAAACCTGCTTGGGTAAGATAAATCATGCAAGAAGTAGAGAAGTATGGAGCTCCATAAGGCTCCACAAGAACAAGCAAGAGATCAAATCCATACTCCAGTTATGTAGCTTTGATGTCTGACCTTGTAGATCAAGAACCCACTAGTTATGAGGAAGTTGCATAGAAGAAAGAGTGGGTGGAAGCAATGATGGAAGAATACTAGTCAATAATGAAGAATGATGTTTGGGATATAATATCCAAACCAAAAAACAAGAGTGTGGTATCTTCGAAATGGGTCTACAAGATAAAACATGCAGCTGATGGAAGTATTGAAAAGTACAAGGCAAGATTTGTGGCTATAGGATTCTCTCAGAAAGGGGGGATTGATTATGAAGAGACATTTGCTCCAGTATCAAGGTACACTTCCATCAGAACCATCATGGCACTTGCTTCCATGATGAAGTGGGATCTACACCAGATGGATGTAAAGACAAACTTCTTGAATGGTATGATTAAGGAAGAGGTTTACATCGAACAACCACAAGGATTTGAAGTCGAAGATAGAGTGACTCATGTATGTAAGTTGAAAAAGGCTATGTATGTACTGAAGCAAGCTCCTAAAGCTTGGTATGGAATAATTGATAGCTTCTTGACAAGCTTGGGTTTTACCAAGAGTAAAGATGACCCTAACCTTTACATGAAGATTATGGATGATGAACCTGTCATACTAGTGTTGTATGTGGATGATCTATTTTTGACTGGAAATGAGAAACAGATCACAGAAAGCAAGAAGAAGCTAGCTAAAGAATTCGAAATGAAAGAGTCTTGGATTGATGCATTATTTCCTCGGGCTGGAAGTGTGGCAGAGCCAAGAAGGAATTTTTTTGAACCAGTTAAAGTATGCAGTAGAAATCTTGAAAAGATCCGATATGTTGGGTTGTAAAGCCATGGCCACACCCATGGATACCAACCTGAAGTTGATATCTGATGAATCATCAGAGTTAGTG
Source organism: Pseudotsuga menziesii (assembly GCA_001517045.1). NCBI lineage: Eukaryota > Viridiplantae > Streptophyta > Pinopsida > Pinales > Pinaceae > Pseudotsuga > Pseudotsuga menziesii. The sequence continues at coordinate 2,144,772 of LPNX010374975.1, forward strand.
GATATGGCTTAGTACAGATATATTTGTGGGTCATTAATGTATCTGATGAATACAAGGCCAGATATATGCTTTGTTGTGAACACCTTAAGTCAGTATCTAGTCAAACCTAGACGGGTTCACATGGTAGCTGCAAAGCATGTGATGAGGTGCCTAAAAGGTACGATAGATTTTGGATTATACTATGTTAGAGATCATGACTACAGATTGTATGGATATACGGATTCAGATCGGGCAGGAAGTGCTGCAGACAGAAAGAGCACCTCAGGTGGATGTTATTGTCTGGGATCCGCCATGATCTCATGGTTTAGTAAGAAACAATCCAGTTTTGATCACAACACAGTTGAAGCAGAGTACATAGCAACTTGCTCTGCTAGTTGTGAAGTGATATGGGTTCGGAAACTGATGTCAGGTCTATTTGACATGGAGTTGGATACCACAGTGATTTTGTGACAACCAAAGTTGTATAAAGATGATAGAGAATCATGTGTTCCATGATAAATCAAAGCACATAGAAATTTGATACTTTTATATAAGGGATATGGTACAAAAGGGAGTTATAAAGCTCCAATATGTGAGTATTGATGAGCAAGTTGTTGATGTGCTAACCAACCCTCTATCTCGAGTAAAGTTTGAATATTTTTGTGACAAGCTTGGTGTAGTCAGAAAAGACTTTCCTCGCAAAGTGGAACAATGATGATACTACAAGACTTTCCTTGCAAGAAGGAATGATGAAGATATGGGCTCTCTTCGAAAAGGAGGAACAAGTCGAAGATATGGACTCTCCTCATAAAGGAAGAACAAGTTGAAGATATGAACCCTCCTCGGACAAATGGGGAGTTGGTTAATGATATGGATCCTCCCTGGAAAGGGGGAGTGATGATAAGACTATAATTGATAATGGGATGACAGTGAAGGTCCAGTATGAAAGAGGCCAAGTATGCCTAAAGATGCTGGCAAGGTCCGACATTCACTTGTGGATGGTCTTGTAGGAAATAACACTATGTTCTTGAGAGTGGTACTTACTAGCTAAGGATGGCCATGCATACATTACTGTCGCATGGAGAGTGTACCCACATTCACTTGTGGATTCCGTAGAATAACACTCTCTTAGGAGTAGTCCCAACTCTGAAGTTGAGGATGCTCTACGATGAGTCCTTACGGACGATAGGGCCTACATCTAGGTGCGGTCGAGATCTACAGTTGCAGACGATACTCTTGCATGGAGAGTATGCTTACATGTACATGTAGATGTCGTAGAATAACACTCACTTGGAGTGGTCCTAGCTCTAACAGGTCGAGGATGGTCTTTGATGAGTCCTTGCGGTCAACATGGTCCTGCATTCATATGCAGATGAGATCTAGATTCAGTTGTAGATGATTCAACTAATCGATACTATGGACCCTCTTTGTTAAGGGGGAGTAGGCTTATGGAGGATTGCATCATCCTTGGACCTATGTCCTAAAGTGATAGGGATTGATCATCCCACAAAGAGATCATGTGTACTGCAAGTAATGATGCGACAAAGGATCAAGAAGGTCGAAGTGTTGTGGCAAAGAATCAAGGAGATAGAAGTGTTGCTGCAAAGGATCGAGAAGATCGAAGTGTTGCTGCAAAGGATCGAAAGATTGAAGTGTTGCTGCAAAAGGATCCAGTGATCGTGTGCTGCAGAAGGATCAAGGAGATCAAAGTGTTATGGCAAAGGATCGAGAAGATCGAAGTGTTGCTACAAAGGATCGAGAAGATCGAAGTGTTGCTACAGAGGATCGAAAGATTGAAGTGTTGCTGCAAAGGATCGAGAAGATCGAAGTGTTGCTGCAAAGGATTGAGAAGATCGAAGTGCTACTACAAAGGATCGAAAGTTTGACGTGTTGCTGCAAAAGGATCCAGTGATCGTGTGCTGCAGAAGATATTGAAGAGTAATTGTTCAAGTTACTGGTGTTTATTGAAAACTTCCTATGATGTATAGATGTATTACCTTGATATTGTTGAAGATTCTCTCTCTCGTTACTCCTATAGTTGATGATGTTGTTGTCAGTAGAATACGCTTCTCATTAAGGGGGAGTGTTGAAGTATTGTAACTTCAAAGGATATTCTAAATGTATTTTACTAATGTACCCTAAGGGAGATGTTCTATTCCTCCATCGAGATGTTATTATTGTAATTGGTCATCATAGAGTCATGAGGTAAAGCCTTCATTGTAAGTCGAGTCAATAGCTCCTTGATGAATATAATAAAATATTTTTTTGTGATTTCCTAGGCGAAGTCGGCCCAAACAGTTTATTGGGGTCAACTTGATTGGGTAAAAGTCAATTGACAAAAAGAGTATAAATAGAGGAGTTGTGCTTCTCATTTGAACATAGATTGACTCACTTGTGTAGCGCATAGGAGAGAGAGAGAGAGAGAGAGAGAGAGAGAGAGAGAGAGAGACCAACAAGGAGGAGAATACTTGTTTTGGGGTTTTATCTTATACATCTTATACATAGGAAGTTTTGATGTGTTTTCTTCCCCTTGAGGGTTTCCCAGGATAAATATTGTGTCTATCTTGTGATTTTGTTTCTTTTAGTGAGTATGCATCTGCTACTATTGTGAATTTGGATTAAACACTAATGATATCTAGCTAAGCATATGAAATATTAACAGCTTGAGGGTGACCCTAAGGTGCATCTCCTTGCTCATTCATGGGTTAATGTTGGTAATTTGATCTCCTAACCCTAGTTTAACGTCATTCTTAAAATGCTTTGGACTATGGTATGGTTTGTCTGCTAACATTTTGTCTACTTTCTTGAGGAGACATTCCTATCAAGAAGCTCTCCATAGTTCGGTTGGGCCTTGGAATTCATTATTTGCTCTAAGTAGGGTTTTTCTACATAACCCTAGATGGTTGTTAGCTTTTCCCTAATTGCAAGTATTGAAAGTCATTAAGAGAGGGTCATTGGTACTCTTCAAAATCAATTTTTTTTCATGTCTTTTATTTTATGCAAAAAGGTAGAAAATTAGTATATAGATAGAAAAAAACCTACAAATATAAATAATTTCAAAAAACCAAAATATTTGCAATTTGATAATTTTGGTCTACCCATCAAATCTACCCTAGTGGATTTATCCACAAATCCCCAAGGACATCGCACTTTGACCTAGTGCAATGGGAAAGGTGAAATTGCTTAAAATAGGGTTTCTACAAGGTTTTTTCAGTTTTGATTGGACCATCAAGTGCGCCCTAGGCCACTTGATCATCTTCCCTTTCAAACACACCAATCTAAGGTAATGCCTTGGGAAGTGTGAAACCCTTTGAATTGGTGATATGGTCATCATATTGTCTACCTAGTTTTCCCTATATTTGTCCTAGATTTAGAGGTCTCTTGTTTGTTGAATGTACAACATCATCAGTCATTCTCCAGACTTGTGTTGTATAAAGTCCTATCTATATCCTCATATGATTGAGGTGGTGATGCTCATACTGTAAAGTCTTGTGTTGTATCTGTTAGCGACAAGATTGAGCCCATAGGTTGGGCAAAAAAAAGGGCTCTCTCTTGGGAAACAGCAGAACCGCTTTAAACTGTGCCTCCGACCCTGCGCAGTCAGAGAGGGATCTCTCGCTTGTTTTCAGGTTTACTTCACGTTGGATATTCGATCAAGAGTGGTTAGGAGGCTATACTCCTGAATGGAACAAAGTGCATTAGTGTGAGATGCAGGCAGGGCTATCAGGGTAAGGGACCATTGGAAATGGAGTCGAAGGCCTGGGTAAGAAACATTTGCAAGAGGAAAAGATGGTCGTCGATCTTGCAATCAGGAGATATTCAACAGGTGATTAGTAGATGAGAGGGAACAACCCATCACGCAGAGCACCAACAAGATGAATTTTGCGTAACTTTAGAAGAAAAATTAATGAATGTCTGAAACAACAGGCGGAGCATAGCAAGTATGAATTCCAAACTATTATACACTCAGTTCAGACATGAAAGAAATTAAGAAATTGGAATGGAAACAGGATGAACATTTAACGTAAAGAAAATACATATTGAAAGAAGCAACGACACATGAATCTCTGTCTTGAGAAACAATTCTTCCTCTACAATTTTATTCATAACACAGGTATCAGATCTTATTTACAACGGAGAGCCTCAGCCCTTGAAGGTTTCCCAACCCACCAGCTAACTCCTTTCTCCCCCTATCGAGAGTGCATTCATACTACTTCAGTGCTGAGATTACTCTCCGAAACAAACCTAGAAACGGTTTCCCGTCACAATCATACGTTAACAGTCTAGATAAACAGTGGAACTATTGCCACGATTTACAAATATGGATAAACATTATGGAGCTATAGCGCGTGGACTGACAACGCAGAGTTTTCTTTATCTTGGTATGTGAAAGCAATCCTTACGCTGCCTGCTAATGGTCAGTTGCCGACTCGGGTCGTTTTGGACATGCTTTTCTGCCTCCTTTGACCAGCATGCTTCTTTCATCCCACGTTGCTCAAAGGCTAACAAGAAGGCCTACGCCCTAGTGCCTAACATTTTCCCAGCCCTTCTTTCGTCTGGTAACACAGTTATAGGAGGGAACTGGGAAAAGGATGGCCATGCACTTGATGATGATAAACATCTTAAGAGATTTATCATCCTTGTACTGCTCTCTCCCTCTTATGAGGAGGGTTTTATCACAGGCCACGTAGCTGGGTGTGTGTTTAACCTCTTCCTTGTCCGTGGCAAGGTCGTTAAGTGGAGATCATTGGGGCGGTGATGAAGGCTTCAGACCTCCACTATCCTAGATTGAGCATTTGCTCCAACAGCTCTGCCACCATTGTGCGTTGGGACTTCGGAGGTCGTGACAGCCACTAGAGGTGTCTGAGAAGTGTCCTCAGGATATAAAAACCCATGCACAGCGCATCTAAGGGTAGGGATGTGTGGAAACAGTTGAACCTCCCTAGGTGTTTAACATATGTGCCTCGATGGTTGGCGATTTACTGGTGCAGATAACTAGGACGATGAATAAACACAATTTCATGTTCGCTAACCATCAATACCCCTTGTCAAACTAATTTCTCAAACCACATAGCCATGGCTATCTGCGAAGGGACTCAACACTTCTTGTAGTTCAACCTTTACTTCTCACCACCTGTATATTTCCATACCTTGACAACTTCAGAAGATGGAGCTATATAGGGAAAACCGTTTATCAAAGACGGCGTCGGGGAAATCATCCCACCTACCGAGAGGTGGATTACGCGTATGAATGTCCCCTCCCCTGCCATCTCCACATTGGACGCGACACCTGCAACCTTGAGTCCTCCTCGGCCCTCTGATTTGGGGGAACCTTTCACATCCACCATCCACATTTCTTTACTTCTGCCGCCAATTTCTCCTTTCTTGATACAACGGGCAGCTTTGGATCGCGGCGTGTTCTTACCCGTCGATCGGGATCGTCCTCTCCATGCAACCGTCGATCCGAGTGGGTCCTACCACCTCTTTGTGAACTAGGACCATGACGTTGTCTGTGCTAGTTCGGATTGTGAAAAGAACCTCGACCGTGGATCTATTCCCTTCTTTGTCATGACCGTTGATATTCGCAGTCGGTACCACTTTTCACGATTTGAAATCATGACTTTATCCACACAAGTCTGGTTTGCGAAGTCAGCTGGGACCTTAGATCTGCTTCTGATCCCATCTCCGTTGTCAGATGCTCCCGACCTTTAACCGTTTCGCGATTTGGGAAAGCTCCTTCTATCGAGCATGTTTGCTCAGCGAAACTGTTTCGGGTCGTTGATCGGGCTTTGCCTTGACCTTGACCTTTCATTGTTTGCCTGTTTTAACGGACTCTGCGAAAGCCAAACTTTGACCATTCTCCCGTGTCTTGGGCCAAAACCATGATCTAATGTCGCTCTTCTTCCTTGTGATCCCAGATCATTAGGCTATGACGCTTATCTCTATCATCCATGCTGCCGCAGGCCTTCACCTCCAGAAGAGTCTACCATTGTAGATTGACCTCTCTTCATCATCTGACAATCTTAAAACATGGAAAATGTGCCTCTGATAACCTGAAGGTGTTCACATAATGTTCAAATGAATGGAACCCTCCTCGAACTCTCTTAGGCCCATAAATCAACTGTTGCAAATGGAGTGTTAACAATATCAAGACTATAGACTTGTGGTGTATCAAGTCTGGACTTGTGTTGTATTAAGTCATTTTGATTCTCATAGATGGTACCCTATGAGATGGATATCCAATTATGGAGATGGGCTTGTGAGTTATATCAAGCTATGACCCTCATGTGGTCATCCATAGAATAGATACCCATTGAGATGGACCTCTAGTCATAAAGGTCAATGTTATGTGATATGTTACTAACCATGGTCATTCGAGATGGATAAAGCTATTAAGACTCCTCTAGAGATTGATCACCTCTAGAGTGAATTACTTTAGCACATGACTATATGGTCCGAGAGTAATATAATATGATGACAACATTTGATAATTCCTATGAGTATATTATGATATGATGAATTGATGTTAACACATTGACCATGCAGTAAGATAAAGAGATAATAAGAAAAGAGAATTTGAATTTCCCATGCAGAAGATTGGATGAACTCAAGATATAAAGCTAAAGTTATAAAGCTTTAGTTAAATATGAATGCCTCAATCTATGCTTAGGTTAAAGCATCAGTTGCAATATTAATGTATGCACTTAGTTAAGTAATTAAGAAACTTACAGTAGTCCATGCAAAGTTAATAATAAAAAATAAATAAAATGTTTTGCATGGACGACACTTAAGTTAAGCACTATAACACTTAAGATAGTTTGTTAACTAAGTGATCAATATTCAGTTAGAGATTGAGTTCACTCCAAATCAGTTAACTATTAGTCAATGTCCATGATTGAAGGTATGGCACATTAGTTCTGCATGAAGAATATTTCAATGCATGGATTGGTTATTCCAAGAAGGAAATTTGAATTTGTAATGCATGGGTGCATAAATGGCATGCAACCATTCGCCCTTGTTTGCATGGAAGTGTATTTGGATTGTTATTAATACGCTAGGCATATGGCAAGTTCATTACAGTGATTACAGTTGATTATTATTCTCTATTGCTATGTGTTCTCTCTTATCGGGCAATATGTTATTGTGATGTAAACCATTCCCTGCAAATCTATCTAATATACTCATAAAGAATTGTTGGGTTTTTCATCCTCTGTATTAAGAGGGTTTTCTTAGGGTACATTTTGTGTTGTGGATGAATGATTTATGTGGTTGAATGCTTTCATGGTTCATTGATTTAATGTTCAATATTTCCTCATTGATAAAAGTTTTAAAGTTCAAAGATCTTAAATTTTTGCTCAAAACATTAACATTGTCCTCCCTAGAGAACACCTTGTCTCTAGGTTGCTCAGGGAAGTGTGACTCTACCTTGGAATTTGTGAACTGTATTGAAGTGGTGATATTTATTGATATTGATTGGTAGGTTGAATTAAATCCTTTTACTTTGTTATCCATTGTTGACTCAATATAATGCATTGATCTTGACATAAAGCTTGTAGAAGGATATTTGCAAGTGTGTCAATGTCTGCAGGTGTTCTTCCTCCATTAAGGACTCTCCCTTGCGTTTAGGAGTTACCGAAAAATTTGAGGAGTTAGGTTGTGGTGACATTGGGTCTAACTCCTCTTGTTTCTTACCATCACTAGCACGAGGCATACTTAGGTTGCTTTGAAAGGACTGTTTGTTTGAGTGGTAACATTTTTGGATCCGTTGTCAAGGACCCCAAATAAAATTGATGACATTTTATCAAATAGGGGTTGAACCTTTCAAATGCATCCAACATCTACAGTGTGGTTCAGGTACGTTCTTGTTTTGTACTTTTGTGGTATTTCTTGATCTAACTTGACAAGTCTCTCTTGGTGACTCCAACTGGAGAAAATCAAAAGGAGTACCCTACAAGGAGTAGATTGATCTAAGATGTAAGATTTGCATTATAATTCGATAGGATTTTTGTTAAGGGATAACCCTGTAGCTCCTATATGGCAACTCCATTGATAAAAAATCAACAAAAAGTACCATTTAAGGAAACCTAAGAAGATGATATGGCATCTCTTAATGAAGCATCGATGTACCATCATTGGTTTGATACACTAGATTTCTCATGCATTCCGACATATCCACATCAGTTGCATGATGACAATGATGGGAAAGTGCTCATTCCAAAGTTTCATGAATATGAGTATGCAACATCAGTGCATATCTTGAGGTTCATGGTATTTATTGTGAATTCTGATATAATACATTAGGATGTTAGAATGAAGTTATTTTTGTTATCTCTTGATTTGGGCAATAATTAGGATGCTAGGGGTTAGTATAAAAATCTCCCTTCTAAGGGGTTTCCTCACTTGGGAATTTGGTCGAAGCTTTTAGCAAAGAGTGGGAACCTAATATGGATGAATATATGAGGAAGGGCATGATTGACCATGTACAGGGAAAGAGCCAAGAGGACATCCATGATGAATATCGTGATAAAGAAATCAAAGAAGACACTTTAGGTGTGGAGCTTGAAGACTCTGATCTATCGATTATTGCAGAAATGGAAGTGGGTTTCACTCCTCTTTATTTGTCAAACCTTCCAAGGTATTCAGATGAGTTAACAGAGACATTTGTGTCGACTTTTCAAGATTATGATGATGATGTCGAGGGTCATTTCGATAATTTTATGCTATTGGCTCAATAATATGGTATTAATGAAGAAGATGTATACATGATGTTTTTTGTCCTTCACTTGGAAGGAATGGTCTGTGCTTGGTTTACAAGCCTATCCAAGGAAAAATACAATCTTTTGCAAAATTGGTAGAGACATTTTGCAACTACTAGTGTCCAAAAAAACATAGGAGATGGATGCCTCATGTCGAGTACGTGAAGGGCTTATTCAAGAAGGAAGAACATATGGATCTTATTGAGTAGGTACCAGAAGAGCATTAAGCAATCCTTATAAAATAATTTCATGATGAAGATTAGGCCTCAGAAGGTCTACTTGAAGAAACCACTGATCAGGATCTTGTCCTGGGCCTTATGTCTGAAGGCACTTCTAAAGACGAAGATGATGGCGCTCCAAGAAATGAAGACCAAGAATCTCTAGTTGAAGAAATTGAAGAACACAAGGAAATGGTGAGTTCTCCTTACCCTCATGGCAAAGTTTCTTATGATATCTTGAGCCTCCTCGAGGAAAATAATAGGATCCTTGAAGATGACAATTATTGGAAGTTGATGGGTCCACAAATATATGATTCTTCAAGACCTAGAATAATTGTGTCCAATCCCTCTAATTGCACATATTTCGAAGAAGAAGTCTACCAACATTTCCTTCCATTCATAAAATAAGAATAAATTAGTAAGGATTAGGCCAAGCCATATTTTATATAGATTTGAAACAATATGAAGAAGTCTTAATCCACTTTAGGAAGGATATTGAAGACATAATCGATGAAAGCGAGTTTGCTAAAGATAAAAATGAGAGTTGTGTAAATCTCGAAGACATGGGAAGACATACCTTTCATATGTCTCACATTCTGGTTCAACATCCTTGTCATCCATTCATGATTATTGGGCCAACCCTTTCTCAGTTGATTTTTGTGATGAAGATCCTCAAGATTTGATTCATGTTGTTATTCAAGATGATAACCATATATATTTTGCCTGTAAACATGCAATGAAAGGTTGAAAGGATTTTAAAAACCAATCTTCGACGAGATCTCTCACGATTTAATTCATCTTTCCTCACCCAGCATAGAGGATGGTGAAGTATTTCATATGGAGACTTCCTTTTTAGATATCGAACCAATAGGTTTATCCTCTTCTATGGTGGGCCATGATTATCATTCTTAGTGATATTTCTTAGGAAGCATTGCAAATGATAAGCAATCATTTCTATCTAGTATCAGTAAGTTTTTAATGATACATTTCAACATAACCGAAGCAAGTAATTGGGAAGAATGCTTCAACAAGTGCAGTGATATGTTACAATTGGTCCTCCAAGATTCTCCATAAAAGTTCCATGGCTCATATTTGTAAGTGATCTCGCAAGTTCAAAATTAGATAGAAAATTCTTTGCAGACAAATTTCACATAACATATATATAATAATGTCAGTGTATATCTGATCTCGGTGCAGGCATGGATATATCAGACTTGCAAAAGTAATCATCCTCCATGGAATGAATTTGAAGGCTTCCATGTTCCTAGTTTTGTCCATCATTTCAACTCCCCTCCAACAAATCTAATGGTATGTACTCAACTCATCCTCGATGTGATTTTGTCTTGGACTATCTCCAAGGAAAAAGGAACAAGTTTTGGTATGAATGTTATGTTGGTGTGGTTACATCGGTGGTATGATTTCAATTGACCCTTCTTCGTTTTCATTGTTAGGGTAGGTAGATATAGTTTCTCTTGTGTTCAACATTTATTGTTACCTATGCATTCACTTGTCATTGTTTCATTTTGATTTTATTGCATTTCATTTTGAGCAAGGCAAGATGAACGTGTCAGCCTCTAGTGTATTTAATGTCTCTGTTGCAAGATATCTGTGTAGGTCTACAGGTTCCTAGGAGACTATAGGGGGTTCACATACACTCTTGAGAAGAGTGCATGCTACAGAGTTTCCAGTTGTTACAACTCATAATGTCTCCAATGTTCCCAGTTAGGTATACTAGAGCGAGGGGATAATTTTTTTTTATGTAAAGACCCAGTTTGAAGCATTTTTTTATGTAGAGTGTTGATTTGGGGATAAAAACCCGTAATCATGTCATGTTTGTTCCTCTTGATTTCCAATTGCATAAGTTGCTTGCCTTATAGGGGTTGGTGCCTTTGGGGGAATAATTGATTAGATGCATGAATACACTCATTTATTTTCCATGTAAAAGGTGGTTGTGATTTGTAAAGGGGTGTGAACCATATCTAATACACCTCTATTTTCTCACACGGAATTACCCCTCCTTTGGAATGTGTTACCCATAATCTGTACTTCCTTATTGAAGAAGCCTACAAATCTTTGAGGGAGTCCCACTTTGACCTATTGCATTAGGAAACATGAAATTGCTTAAATCAGGGTTTCTGTAGGGTTTTGCAGTTATGACTAGACCATCAAGTGCGCCCTAGGCCACTTGATCATCTCCCCTTCATAGCACACGTTTATGAGGTAGTGCCTTGGAAGTGTGAAACCCTTGGAATTTGTGATAGGGTCATCATATTGTCTAGTTGCTTATATCTATAGCTATCCTAGGTCTAGAGGTCTCTTATCCTCCCTATAGGACACCATGTCTCTAACTTGCCTAGGGAAGTGCGCCTCTACCTTGGGATTTGTAAAACGTATTAAAGAGATGATATTTATTGATATTGATCGGTAGGTTGAATATTTCTGTTTATATGGTTTATGTGTCTTTATTATCCATTGTTTAATCCATATAAGGCACAAATATTAGCCATAAGGCTTGTAGAAGGGTATTTGTTTGTTTGTTGGTGTATGTAAGTGTTCTCTACCCATTACAGACTCTCCCGTGGGTTTAGGAGTTACCCGAAGAAGTTGAGGAGTTAGGTTGTGGTGACATTAGGTCTAGCCCCTCTCATATGCTTACCATCACTAGCACATGGCATACTTAGTTTGCTATGATAGAACTGCTAGTTTGAATGGTGACATTTTTGGCTCCATTGTCGAGGACCTCAAACAAAAGTGATGGAATTCTGTTGAAGAGGGATTCCTCAGTTGAACCTTTCAAATGCATCCAACACATACAATGTGGTTCAAGTATGCTCTTGTTTTGTAGTTTGGTGAGTTTGTTGATATAACTTGACAGGCCTCTCTTGGCGACTCTGACCAAAGAAAATCAAAAGAAGTACCCTACAAGGACAAGGTGGATCCAAAAGGTAATATTTGCATTGTACTTCGATACTATTTTAAGGGCTAACCTTGTAGGTCCTATCTAGCATCTCCACCGATAAAAAATCAATAGAAAGTGCGATTGAAGGAAACCTCAAAAGATGACATGGCATTCCTTGATGAAGCATGGATGTACCATCATTGGTTTGATACATTGGATTTCCAATGCATTTCGAGATATTCACATTAGTTAGATGATGACAATGATGGGAAAGTTCTCCCTCCAATGTTTCATGAATACGAGTATGTAATAATAGTGCATATCTTGATGTTTAGGGGATTTCTCGTGAAATCCAAAATAATACATAAGGATGTTAGAATGGAGTTATTTGTGGTATCTCTTGATTTGGGAAATAATCAAGATGTTAGGGGTTGGTATAAATAGCTCCCTCTCAAGAGGTTTTCCTCACTTGGTCAAGGCATTTGGTAAGGAGTGAAACCTAATATGGATGAAGATGTGTGGAAGCGATCGATTGACCATGTACAGGGAAAAACCCAAGAGGACATCCGCGATGAAGATCATGATAAGTAAATAAAAAAATACACTTTAGGTTTAGAGCTTGAAGACTCTGATATACCGAGTACTGCAGAAATGAAAGTGTCTCTCACTCTTGATTTTCAAACCTTCCAAGGTATTTAGATGAGTTACCAAAAACATTTAGGTTAATTTTTTGTGATTATGATGATGTTGACGAGGGTTATGTTGATAATTTTATGCTACTGGATCTAGAATATGATATTAAGGAATAAGATTTCTACATGAGGTTATTCGTCCTTCAGTTGGAAGGAAAGGCCCATGCTTAGTTTGTAAGCCTAGCCAACAAAAAATCCTCTTTTACATAATTGATAGAGACATTTTGTAGCTATTAGTGTCAAAAAAATGTAGGATATGGATGTCTTGTGTCGAGTACGCGAAGGGCTTATTCAAGAAGGAAGAATATATGGATCTTATTGAGAAGGTACCAGAAGAGTATGAAGCAATCCTTGTCGAAGAAGTTCGTGATGAAGATCAAGCCTCATAAGGCTTGCTTGAAGAAACCATTAATCAAGATCTTGTTCCAGGCCTTATAGATGAAAGTACTTTTGAAGATGAAGATGATGGAACTCCTAGAAATGAAGACCAAAAAGCTTTAGTTGAAGAAATTGAATAACTCACAAGAATCATGAGTTCTCCTTACCCTCATGGCAAAGTTTCTTATGATATCTTGGGCATCTTGGAGGAAAATAACAGGATCCTTGAAGATGATGATTATTGGAAGTTTATGGGTCCAACAATCTATGATTCTTCAAGACCTAGAAGTATTGTTTTTTAGCCCTCCATTTGCACATATTTCGAAGAATAAGTCTATTATCCTTTCTTGTCATTCATAAAAGAAGAAGATGTTAGTATATATTAGGCCGAGCCAATTTTTTATACAAATTTGAAGCAATATGAAGAAGTCTTAATACCCTTTAGGAAGGATATCAAAGACATAATTGATGAAATAGGATTTGCAGAAGATAAAGTGAGAGTAGTGTAAATATTGAAGATTGGGGAAGACATAACTTTTAGATCTCTCACATTATAGCTCAACCATCCTTGTCATCCATTCATGATTATTAGGTCAACCCTTTATTAGTTGATTTTGATGATTAAGCACCTCATTATTTGATTATTGTTGTTATTCAAGATGATAACCATATATATTTTACCTGTAAAATTTCAAATGAAAGGTAGAAAGGATTTGAGAAACTGATATCTGATGAGAAATTTCATAATTTAGTTCAACTTTTATCATCCAACATTGAGGACGGTGTAGATTTCATATGGAGAATTCCTTTGTAGATATTGATCCAATGGGATTACCCTCTCCTAGGGTGGGAAATGATTATCATTCCCAGTGATATACCTCAGGAAGTGTTGCAGATGATAACCAACCATTTATATCCAGTATCGATAAGTTTTCACTGATGAATTTCAGCAGAACTAAAGTAGATATGTGGGAAGAATGCTTCAACAAGTGCAGGGATATATTATAGTTGGTCCTAAAATATTCTCCAGATAATACCAAGGCTCATCTTTGTAAGTGATCTCCCAAGTTCCTTGCTAATAAATTTCGCATAGCATATATATGATGACGACAGTGTATACCTGACCCTGGTGTAGGTGTGGATAGATAACAATTGAAAAATTAATCATTCTCCATAGAAGAAATTTTAAGGCTTCCAGGTTCCTATGTTTGTCCATCATTTAAACTCCCCTATGATGAAGATAATGGTATGTACTCAACTCATCCTAGATGTGATTTTGTATTGGACTATCTCCAAAGACAAAGGAAGAAGTTTTGGTATGAGTGTTATGTTGACATGGTTACATTGGTGGTATGCTTTCATTTGACCCTTATCTTTTATCATAATTAGGGTAGGTAGATATAGTTTATTTTGAGTCTAACATTTATTGTTACCTATGCGTTGTACTTGTCATTATTTCATTTTGATTTTACTGCATTTCAATTTGAGCAAAGCAAGACAAACACGTTTGCTCCGATGAATTTGATGTATTTGTTGTTAGATGTGTGTGTAGGTCTATTGGTACCCAGGATATTCTAGGGGGTTCTCATACACTCCTAAGAAGAGCGCATGTCCCATAGTTGGATCCAACTATTACGCCTTAAAATATCTGCAGCGTTTCGAGTCACGTCTACTAGAGCAAGGGGTGAATTTTTTTTGATGCAAAGGCTAAGTTTGAAGTGTATTTGTATGTAGAGTGTTGATTTGAGGCTAAGTACCCCTAATCTCTTCATGGATGGTCCTCTTGGTTTCCGCTTATAGGTGGTGCTCTCCCTATGGGGGTCGGTAAAAAATGATTGTGCTTTGTAAAGGGATGTGTACCATATTTATCTCACCTTTATTTGCTTACTTGGACCTATTTTGGATTTAATAGTCAAAAGGAAGCAATTGTCTTATTTAAGGCACATGGAAACACTTGGATTAGTTTTTTAAAGTCGACACTTGGAAATAGAGGAGTTAATCTCCCATAGCCCCCCTTTCCTCCTCCACTCTAGTGCTCTTTACACAACTATCTTGAAACATTTTATTATTTTTCCAACATAATGTTTACATAGCCTCGTACAAGGCAATTGTACGATCTAGTTATAAATATTTACATCATACATGCCTTTCCATTCACTAGTCAGGACTTGGCTTGAGCTCAACACTAGGAATCCATACTAGCATATTTACATTATTTACATAATTTTGATTTAATACATTCCAAGTAAAAAATGGGGGTATTGCAAGGTTAATAAAGACAAGGGTAAGAAGTAAGTCAACATAGGGTTGACTTCGACTTGACACATAATAATGTGCCATGACAATCTAAGCATCACATGACTTGACATGGAAAATGAAAATTTTCATGGGAAAATTTTCAGATGGAGGAGATATCATACAAATGTTCGGGTACACAGGGTACTCCCAAAAGACCGAACACCTTGAGCAACCGCTTCACACAAATAGATCACAAATCAACACACCGATGTTTGTCACGTGGTTAAAACCCTTAAGAGGGAAACAGTCCACGGCCCCGGCCAAATAGCTACTTGGTGCAATTTATAATGCAAAAGAAAGAAAGTTACACATGAGCTTCTCATAATCGATCAACTAGCCAAGGACCCTCCATGCTCTTTAAATAGAGATCATGGACCAATCGAGTGTTAAGCCACGGATCAATGGTAAGTATAATCTAAGAGAAGTTGAACCGTTGGACCACTCTATGTCTAGAACATATCGTGACCGTCGGATTAGAATATTTACAAATGCATACTAATGCATACTAAAGACACACACTTTTACCTAACGGGTATATTACACAAGTTGATCTTAACTAACTCCTAAGTGTCTAAATATCCTAACATCCCCCCTTAAGAACAACTTGGGATAGGATTGAAGGATTTACAAAAGTGACACTATTGGGAGAAGGAAGGAGGCATTAGAGCCTATCCCCCTATTGCAGCTGCAACTTGTTTCCCAAATTTCAAAAAAAATTGGACCCTCCTTTTGATTTTATCTTGCCTAGATTTATTTGGTTTCCTGAACTCTGTTTTTTCCCTCTGCTACAAATTTGGATTTTATTGAGTTTGAATTGAGGTCAATTGTATCCTTCGTTTCGGAAGTTGGATGATCTAAATCTACCTTTGTCTAGCCAAAGCTTTTGATTATGGAGTTTGTTTATTTTTTAAACATTTGCTCTGTCGATGATTTTGTTTTAGCACTATCGGAAGTTAGTTGAAGTTTGAGTCGAAACTTCAGTTATCTATGTCGCCGCCGTTTCGGAGGTTAAACGAACTAATTTCATTGCTGCCCAGCCAAGAATCTTTTGAACACTTAACTTTTCTTTGAATATTCGATGGTTGGTTTTATCGCTATCGAAGGGCAATCAAAGTTTGAATTAGGGCCGTAGTTCTATACGCAGCCGTCGTTGCGGAAGCCAACTAATGAATGTCCCGATGGAAAGTCATGTTTGTCACCGATGGGATTTTATTTCCTTGGTTTATTTTTCAAAAAACTTTTACTTTTGACTTTCGGTGTTTTTGTTTTATCACTATTGGAGCATTAGTCTTCTAAGTTGTCATCGTTTCGGAGGGCAGATGGCAAACGTTCCGACGGATTAGTTCTTGTCCTCGCCGATTCTGTGTTTTATTGCTTTTCATTATTTTTGTTTCTTCACTATCATAATGGTTTATGACTTTGATCAGAAGCTGTAGTCTGATTTTTTTTCCGCCATTGCGGCTCCTTAGTGAACTATCTCGTCGATGATTAGTGGTTTTGAGCTCCGACCTTTAGCTTTAGAGTTGCCGACCGCCGATGTTTTTCTATTGTCCCGGAACCCTTAGTCTATATGGTTTCCGCCGTTGCGGCGACTTAGTGAACAAACCATCCGATGCTATAGTGCTTCCGCCCGCCGATGAGAGTTTTGTTTTTTCCCAATGCTTAGTAGTTCTACTCGTCGAGAAGGTTTTTCCCGCTTTTTTGTGTGTTTTTCTCTATTTGATGATGGCAAAGTTTTTCCGTGGGTTTTGGTTGAGTCTAAGTTTCTCCGAGATGAAGAGCACAAGTTAGGGTTTAGATTTGGTGGTTACATTGTTATGATTCATGCTTTCATGATTTTGGGTTAGTCCATATGTGGCCTAGATTGAGGTAAAGAGTCTTTTTATTGAGCTTGTGATTTTAGTTTGGACAATGGATTTGGCGGATTTCAAGACATAAACTCGTAGGATTTCTTTGTTTTGTCATTTTTTCATGCATTAACACTGTATATAGTTTATTTTACAGAATGCATATGGAGAAGGTAAATGGACTGATACAGTTTTTTGGTTATTCATGACAGGGTGATTGCTGTTGTAGAGAAGATATGTCTAGAAGAAAAAGCAGAAGAAAGGAGGCAGCAAGGAAGAAAGAGAAAGAAAATGAAGAACCAGAGATGAAGAAAGAGAAGAAGAAAGTAAGGGTCTGAGATCTCAACAGATCGATAACAGCATAGGCCCAGGCTTGGGAAAAGTTCATCAGCAACCAAGTTGGTCTCTCTTAATAAAAGTGCTATTAAATTTTAATTTAATATAACATATTGTACAACACTCACTAAAAGACAAATTTGTGAGATTAAACGGTTGGGGGGGAGCCCAAAGGTCACAGGGGGAGCCCAAAGGTCACAAGGGGAAGCCCTAAGGTTTTGTTGTTTTGTATAAATATAGGAGAGTTAGATGTAATTAAAGGACTTTTTCCCAGATAGATTTGTGAGAGTATGTTGTAAGAAGAACTATTTCCTTTTTCAATAAAGAATTACAAGTTTCCTGTTGGAGAAAGCTTGGTGGAAGATTTCAAATGTTGTGCTATGGATTTGTTGAATTTGAACTATTTTGTTTTTAGCTTGCATCCGTTAATTGTGAGATCATTCTAACTCTTTGAACCTATGTTCTTGTTATGAATGCACTCTAGTTTATTCTATGAAATTTCCACTGTGAGTAATGAAGGCTTTTCATAAACAATGAGCTATCTTGTTGTTTATATATCTATTAATGTTCATGTGTTTTGAAAGAAGTAACAATTGTTATCTCCCAAAATAAAATAAATTTATTTTTGATAGTATGAAGAATTTAAATGATGCAATGAAGGATATGAAGATCACTAACAGTTTTGAAGACCTCTATTTTTTATGCAGATTTCACAAAGTTGTGGCTTCGGTGGCTTGGGCAAGGATCAGAACATCTTGTTAGCCACTGAAAGATGGAAGATAAATAACAGGTGGAAGACCCCTTCGACAGTTAGGCATATTGCTAAAATTTTTACTGCCATCGGAACACTTTTTAACAGTGATTGGAGCTTGAAAATATAAAGGATCGGCAAGTTAGTCCGCTACGGCGTTGAAACGGCGGAAGACTTACAGACTACGGCTTTCGATAGAAGAGGAAATCATCGGCGATCGGAAGGACTAAAGACAAATCGTCGGAGATTTTAGAACCAAGCAGCTTCACGGTAATCGAAATTTTTAAAAACTACAGATCGGCTAGATAAAGCTAAAGGTTTTCGCAGTGTTGGCATTGGAACTTTAAAAGACTAACAATCGACGAGCTAGTTCCCTAGGGAGCCGCAACGGTGGGAAACAAACTGACTACGACTTCTGATTGATGACAATAGATGAACTCTTCTACGATCATAAGAAATGAAGACTACGTAGTGGAGGGACAAGGACGAAAGGTTCTGAAATGTTGGTGATGTGAAGAACTAAATACCGCCGAAGTTAAGAAGCAGAAATCGAAACTTGAAAATACTAACCGGTGGCGAATTAGTCTGCTAAGTAGCCGCAATGGCGGAAGAAAAATAAACTATAGGGTCTGCGAGCAGATCAAACTTTGGCGTTGGAACTCGAAATCACTAGCCGTTGGCAAGATAATGAAATGGGGAGCCGCAACAGTGGAAGAAAAACAGACTAAGGCTCCCGATAAATGAAAAAATTTACAACACTCCGATAAGCGCAACAATAAAGAATGATCAACGATCGGAAGGCATATAGACTACGGATCAATGAGTTTTCAACGAAACATCTTTGTAGTGTCGACTGCATAGAGGACTAATGCCCCGATTCCATCGCAAATCAACTTCCGGCAGTAATACAATGAAATTTAGTTCGTTTCACCTCCGCAACTGTGGCAACAATGAGACTTGGGGCGTCGATGGAACAGAGGAAAAAGCCTGCGATTAGTGACCACGGCGGTAAACTGCGGAGAAACAGAGACTTGGAGCGCCGAAACTACGAAAAAATAAAGACTTGGAGTGCCGAATCTACGACGACAAGATAAAGAAAAATCAGGTGGATTAAATGAGGGAAATCACTTCAGTTAAACGCTGATACACTAGCTGTTGGTGACAATTCCACAACAAACCAGTAGTGGTGGTTATCAGCTACTACTTCAGTCATTAAAAGACCGCTCAATGAACTAGATCTTCACAGTAAATAAACAAACAGTCAGCAAGGGTTTGAAGCCCTAATCTGGAAAAACTATTACTTCCAATTATTTTTGTGTAAAACAAATTGGATTTTCAGGATCTGTAAATTTTGTAAAATGCTATAAAGCCCATGATTATTTGATTAATAAGGGTTCGACTTTGGGGATTTATGAGCCTGTTCCATTATCAAGCATCTCATCTGGTTTATTCTAAGTATAAGCTCTTTTGTTGTGATTTGTTCATCCATCTCTTTCTTTACTGTGTTTATTGCCTAGATGTGCATTTAGGTAATTCTCAAATTTATTAAAGGGTCGATAGCTGTCATCCTATTGGTTATTTAGTGATATTTGATTTATAAACTCCATCCTCAGTAGGATTTAGCCATTTATATGCATGTGTTATGTGTGTAAGTCTGCTAGCCTGGTGGGTTCTCCATCACTTCACCTTTTTGTCAAACTACTGAACAAGTTGTAACTAAAAGCCTTGTGATTGAGTGAGCTTCATGCATGTCTTGAGAGTGAGAGGTTATATAGGTTATCCGGCTTGATCCAATTCAGAAAAACCCTAAAAACAGTTTAAGTTACCAGGCATCCTCGAGCTACAACCTAGAGGAGTTTCCTGGAGTGATAACAAAGTGGCACTGCTGCCGGGGAGAGGAGATTAAAGCTTAGCTTCCCTGGGAGACGACATAGATCCATGCTTTGATGATAGACAAGGCTTGGAAATTATTATGGTTGTAATCATCTATCTAGCGACTCCATTGATAAAAGGTGGCTTCAAGAAGACCAAGTACCAAAGCAAACCCAAAGGGGCCACCAACAACACCCGTTTCAGATCCAGAATAAATCTTGAGGAAAGCTAGGGCTTTACTAAGACAGACCAGCAGTGCTACACAGAACGCTACATCAGGTATTTCAAGAAATCTTTCTGCTGTTATTTCTTCTACTGAAACTCTTAATTCCCAGAAATTTTTTAGATCAGAAAAATCTAGGGCTTGGGCATCTTCAAGCACTGCTGCTTATGAAGATCCAATCCCTGGGGACTCCACTGGGATAAGTATACCACCGCCTTCTCGGCAAATATTTTCATCAGTGCTGCCTTCCACAACCCTGTCCATACCCATTTCCAATACGGCTGCCCCTCAAATGACCAAGATGGAAAGGATCCTAGTAGCTATTTATGCACCCCTTGTTTTTCCAAATCCTCTCGCAGCCATGCCTACTGGGGATTACCTCAAGTATATGCCTAAGTTTACAGGGGAAGGGGATTTCACTGTTGAAGAACATCTAGAGGATTTTTATAGTTATGCTGAAAATATAAATATAGAACAAGCAGATGTATGGACTAGAGTTTTTGTGCAAAGCCTAGATGGCCAGGCTAGGAAATGGTTTAAGGAACTGCCTATTGGGTCAGTAGCAGGCACAAAAGCCCTAGATGACGTTTTCCTAAAGCATTGGGGAGAGAGGAGAGACCACCTCTACTATAACACATAATTCAACAACCTGAGAAGAGAAAATGGTGAGTATGTCTCCAAATTTACCAAGAGATTCAATGACATGTACAACAAGATCCCCACTGAGATTAAGCCCATCGGTGCCTCAGCTATGATAACCTATGCGAATGCCTTTGACTCTAACTTTTGCCTACTTCTCATAGAAAGGAGATCTACCTCCTTATCACTCATGTAGGATGCTGCCCTAGAGGTAGAGTCAAACATTCTGGCATCTCAAAAGGTCAAAGGGAAGGTAGACAGGAGAAGGCAGCCATCATACTATAATGGGGCTTCTGCATCAGAGAACAAGATTGACAAGATGGCCAAACTTTTAGATAACTTGACTGCTGAAATGTCTAAATTAAGGGGCCAAGGACATCTACTGATGAGGGGTACAGGGCCAAGTGATTTTGCCCCTTGAAACCCAAATTTCGTTCCTTACAGTAGAGGAAACCCCCCTGTTCATATTCTCAGAAGGGAGAGAAATCAAGGGGAAGACCAGAGGATAAGAGCTCCATTTCAAAATGTTGTATTAGAAGAAGAGCCATAATTCATTGAAGATGAAGGAGAAGTTGAAGACAATATCCACTGCATGGAGGATGAGGTGGACTATTCTTTTCTGACACACACAAAATATGAGGAAGCCCTGATTGATGAGCAGATCGCTGAAGAGGCTGTCTATCAGGCTCATAGTCAGGAAGGTTACCAATTGAGGTCTAGGTTGGTTGCTCCCCTCAAGAAGAATGTTGTACCTATCAAGCAGTTTGCTACACCTGGTAGAAAGGTTGTTGTTTTACCAAAGAAAGTAGCTGTCCCATCCAAAGCATTGCATAAACCAGCACCTTCATCCACACCTGATCAAGTCCAACTCAAACCTACAGCTCAGGAGGTAAGATTTCCATATATCCTGCATTATTCTTTCAACCTTGAGTCTGAAATTCAAAAATTGAAAATCCCGTTCCCTCTAATCGAGTTGATGAAGAACGATGCATTTAAAACCTTCATTCTAAATTCCCTTCAGCCCAAGGTGCACATTGACACTGACTTCGTGAACCTGCAAGATTTCAAGCCTGTTGTAACCCTGGTCCCCGTGATTGAAGACCTAAAGGACTCCTGCCCACCATTCTATATATCCTTGAACATCCATGATAAAATCCTCCATAACTCTCTGCTGGATTCAGGAGCCTCTCACAACATAATGCCAAAAGCTATGATGGATGAGATCAGCCTCAGCATTACCAAGCCCTACCACGATTTATTCTCTTTTGACTCCAAGAAGGTAAAATGCTTGGGCGTCATCAAAGATCTTGCTGTAAACTTAACCCAACTGCCTTCAAAAAGCGTAATGATGGACATCGTAGTGGCCGATATTCCCCCAAAATTCAGCCTCTTGCTGTCCCGGTCGTGGAGCAAAATATTAGGTGGCACCCTCCAGATGGATCTCACATATGCTACCATTCCCATGTTTGGAGGGGAAACTAAGTGGCTGTACAGAGAAAATCAGCTAGCATACATAATAAGCAAAGAGAGTCGCTTAGTGAATCACCCAATTTACGCCGTGGACACCAATTTCGGATCCTGTACTTTGCAAATTGATGATAATCAGCAGACGTCGGTTCAACTCACTGAGCCCACCCGTCCGCGGCCAGAAGAAATCACAACAGTGATCTGGATCATGTATTTCGATGGGGCAAGCGCTCAGAACTCAACAGGCGAAGGTATAGTCTTGATCTCCCCAGCTAACGAGAACATTCACTTATCTTATACGCTCAATTTCAAGACCACGAACAACATAGTAGAATATGAAGCATTGCTGCTAGGAGTTAAAGCGGCCAAGGAGAAGGGGATCATGTGCGTGAAGATTTTTGGGAACGCAGACCTCATCATACAACAGGTCAATAACACTCTTCAGATGAAAAATATCAGACTGAAGGCCTACAGGGACAAGGTATGGAAACTCAGAGACTCATTTATGTTTTTTGAACTGTCATATGTTCCTAGGGATTTGAATCACCTGGCTGATTCCCTGGCTATCTCTAGAAGTCTGTTTGTTCCTCCTTTACCCCCTAGGCTCAGCTATGATGTTTAGGTCAAGTACAGACCCTCTTTGCCAGATAATGTAAAATTTTGGAGGGTGTTTGAAAATGATGGGGAGCTTAGTAAATTCCTTCAGTTAGTGGATGAATTCTCTGACATACACATAGACCAAGAAAACCTTAACCTGGAGGAATCCAAGCAGCTCAAGCTAAAAGATAAAGTGACTGAGCATGATATTGTCCAATTGCCCAGCAACCACATTCCACGAGGTCTAGTACCATTGGAAAAACTATTTGACCACAATGACATCCCTTTCAAGCCTGCCAAAAGGAAGCTAGATCCTGCTGTCCAAGAATCGAACATAGGCAGCCAAAGCCATCCAAAACTGATAAATCTATCCACTGGGTTGATTGCTAAACATAAGTCTAAATATTGCAGCTTAATAAAAGAGTTTGCTAATGTCTTTGCATGGGAGTATAGTGACCTAAAAACGTATGACACCAACATCATCCAACACAAGATTCCTTTGGAGAAGGACACCATTCCTTTCAAATAGAAGTTGAGACCCATCAGCCCCCTTCTATTACCAGTGATTGAGAAAGAGATTTACAAGCTCCTTAAAGCCAAGATCATAATCCCCATCAGATATTCCAAGTGGATTGCAAATCTAGTAGTGGTGAGAAAGGAAAATGGAGAATCAGGTTGTGTGTGGATTTTAGAAACCTGAACAAGTATTCCAAAAAGGATAACTATCCACTGCCCAACATGGAACATCTGCTGCAGAGAGTATCGGGGGCCAGGGTCATGTCATTCCTTGATGGTTTCTTTGGATACAACCAAGTTGTCGTGCACCCAGATAACCAGGAGAAGACTGCCTTTACTACCCCTTGGGGCACCTTCATGTATGCTAAAATGCCATTTGGGCTATTGAATGTTGGGGCTACTTTTCAAAGAGCTATGGACCTAGCTTTTGTAGGTCTAAAAGATAAATTTGTGCCGATATATTTGGATGACTTAACAGTTTACTCTCACAGCCATAATGACCACTTGCAACATTTAAGGAAGGTATTTCTAAAGTGCAGAAGGTATGGAATATCACTGAACCCCAAGAAGTCCCAGTTTGCACTCAATGAAGGAAAACTCCTAGGCCACATAGTCTCAGCTGAAGGTGTAAAGATCAATCCGGTAAGAGTGGAGGCAATTCAACAACTGTCAATACCAAGGTCAAAAAGAGACATTCAGTCCTTTTTAGGCAAGATAAAATTTGTCAGGAGATTCATTCCAAATTTCTCCAAGCCGTTAAAGCACAGAACAACCATGTTAAAAAAGGATGCAGAAATCAAGTGGACCGACCAAGCAAGAAATTCTTTTGAAGATATTAAGAAAGCCATCATGGAGGCCCCAACCCTGATTATTCCCGACTACACCAAGGGTTTTTACATTTTCTCTTTTGCATCTTATGACACAGTGGAAGCTATACTATTACAAAAGAATGATGAAGGTCTTGGTGATCCAATTGCTTTCTTCAGTAGAACCCTAAGAGATGCTGAGCTGAAATATGACCCAATTGAGAAGCAGGCTTATGCTCTCATAAAATCTTTGAAGAACTTTAGAATCTACATTCTCCATGCAAAGGTCATTGCATATGTCCCTTCCGCTGCAATGAAGGATGTTTTGACTCATCCTGACATTGATGGGAAGAGAGCTAAGTGGATTGCCAAACTCATTGAGTTTGATGTAGAGGTGAAACCCACCAACCTGGCAAAGGGATTAGGCTTGGCCAAACTCATGGCCAAAGAAAACTGTGAGCTAATGGGAATAAATTTCACATGTGTGGGATCAACAAAGGTGCAGACTATGGTAGTAGCTGAAACAAAAGTAAACCAAGATCAAAATGACAGTCCTCCAGTAGCTGAGAACATATCTTCATGTGAGTGGTACTCAGGTATCATTCACTTTTTGCTTAAATTAGAAGTTTCTCCTGATCTCACTTCTAACCAAGCATGAGCTCTTATGTTGAAATCTGTTAAGTTTTGCATAATTGACAAACTGTTGTACTGGAGGGATCAGTCTGGGATTTTTTTAAGGTGTCTAGATAAAGAGGAAGCAGAGCAGGTCATGCATTAGTTTCATTCCAGTACATGTGGAGGACACAACTACTGGAAAACCACAGCCCACAAGATCTTAAAAGCAGGATACTATTGGCCAGCCCTCTTTGCTGATGTATGCACTTTTGTAAGGGCATGTGACCAATGTCAAAGATTTGTAGGAAAGCAGCAGTTCAAATCCTTGCCCCTTAGGCCTATTACAGTGAATGGCCCTTTCCAGCAATGGGATCTAGATTTCATAGGTGAAATAAATCCATCTTTCAGTGGACAGCATAAATGGATCTTAGTAGCCACTGACTACTTTACCAAATGGATAGAAGCAATACCCACCAGAAATGCCACTCATCAAGTCATCATGAGATTCTTATATGAGAACATCTTCAGCAGGTTTGGTTGCCCGGTAAGGTTAGTAACTAATAATGCACAAGCCTTTAAAGCTGGGGCATTGGTTAAATTGTGTGAATCAATGGGTATTCAACTAGTGCACTCCACATCCTATTACCCACAAGGCAATGGCTTGGCTGAGTCATCCAACAAAAGCTTAGTCCAGATCATTAGGAAATTGTTAGAGACAAATAAGAAAAGCTGGGATTCAAAGCTTAAGTTTGCCTTATGGGCTGATAGGGTGACAGATAAAAGATCCATAGGGACTTCTCCATTCAAACTAGTTTATGGCACTGAGGCCATCTTTCCTATCCAGCTCATCCTTCCAATGGCAAAGTTCTTTCAGGAAGAGGAAAATGAACCAAATGATATGATGAGAATGATGATGGATTTGGTGGAGTTACAGCAGATTAGGGAGCAAGTGGTAGAAAAATTAGAGGCTCATCAACAAAGGATAAAGGGCATGTTTGACAAAAGAGCAAAGGCAGACAACTTCTAGGTCGGAGATTGGGTCCTCAAGTGGGATGTTGTCAGATAGGACAAAGGGAAACATGAAAAATTTGACTCTTTATGGATTGGCCCTTTTGTTATAGACCAGGTATATAAGAATAACACCTTCAAATTGCAGAATCTGGAAGGTGAAGAGGTATTCGATGGCCCAGTAAATGGGCGGTTCCTAAAACTCTATTTTATTTGAGGTTCTGAGGCCTTATGATCGTAAATTAGTAGATAGTAGGTTGTTTTGCTTTCAGAATAAGTCTCCATGCCCAATGGAACAATAAAGAATAGTTTTAAGTTACTTAGTTGTTTTTAAGGAAAGGCATTTTGTTCTGGGGTTCTTGGGACCTCACAGGGAGGTTCCCATCCCCAAGTAGGAGCCAGATGTTATCTCCCAAAATAAAATAAATTTATTTTTGATAGTATGAAGAATTTAAATGATGCAATGAAGGATATGAAGATCACTAACAGTTTTGAAGACCTCTATTTTTTATGCAAATTTCACAAAGTTGTGGCTTCAGTGGCTTGGGTGAGGATCAAAACATCTCATTAGCCACCGAAAGATGGAAGATAAATAACAGGTGGAAGACCCCTTCGATAGTTAGGCGTATTGCTAAACTTTTTACTGCCATTGGAACACTTTTTAACAGTGATCAGAGCTTGAAAATATAAAGGATCGGCGAGTTAGTCCACTACGGCGCCGAAATGACAGAAGACTTACAGACTATGGCTTCTGATAGAAGAGGAAATCGTCAGCGATAGGAAGGAATACAGATCAACAAGATAAAGCTAAAGGTTTATGCAATGTCGGCATCGAAACTTTAAAAGACTAATGATCGATGAGCTAGTTCCCTAGGGAGCCGCAACGACAGGAAACAAACTGACTATGACTTCCGATCGATGACAATAGATGAACTCTTCGGTGATCGGAAGAATTGAAGGCTACGTAGCAGAGGGACAAGGCCGAAATGTTCTAAAACGTCGGTGATGTGAAGAACTAAATACCGCCAAAGTCAAGAAGCAGAAATCAGAACTTGAAAACACTAACCAACGGTGAATTAGTCCGCTAAGTAGCTGTAACGACGGAAGAAAAATAAACTATGGGGTCCGCGAGCAAATGAAACTTCGGCGTCGAAACTCGAAATCACTAGCTATTGGAAAGATAATGAAATGGGGAGCCGCAACGGTGGAAGAAAAACAGACTAAGGCTCCCGATAAATGAAATTTTTTACAACACTTCGATAAGCGCGATAATAAAGGATCATCGGTGATCGAAAGGCATACAGGCTACGGATCGACGAGTTTTCAATGAAAAATCCTCCACAGTGTCGGCGGCATAGAGGACTAATGCCTCGATTTCGTCACAAATCAACTTTCGGAAGCAATACAATGAAATTTAGTTCGTTTCACCTTCGCAACTGCAGCAACAATGAGACTTGGGGCGCCGATGGAATAGAGGAAAAAGCCTCCGATTAGCGACCATGGCGATAAACTGTGGAGAAATAGAGACTTGGAGCACCGAAACTACGGAAAAATAGAGACTTGGAGTGCCAAATCTGTGACGACAAGATAAAGAAAAATCCAGCGGATTAAATGAGGAAAATCACTTTAGTTAAACGTCGATACACTAGCTGTTGGTGGCAATTCCACAGCAAACCAGCAGTGGTGGTTATCAGCTACTACTTCAATCATTAAATGACCACTCAGTGAACTAGATCTTCATAGTAAATAAACAAACAGTCAGCAAGGGTTTGAAGCCCTAATCTGGAAAAACTATTACTTCCAATTATTTTTGTGTAAAACAGATCGGATTTTCAGGATCTGTAAATTTTGTAAAAGGCTATAAAGCCCATGATTATTTAATTAATAAGGGTTTGAATCTGGGGATTTATGAGCCTGTTCCATTATCAAGTGTCTCATCTGGTTTATTCTAAGTATAAGCTCTTTTGTTGTGATTTGTTCATCCATCTCTTTCTTTACTGTGTTTATTGCCTGAATGTGCATTTAGGTAATTCTCATATTTATTAAAGGGCCGATAGCTATCATCCTATTGGCTATTTAGTATTTGATTTATAAACACCATCCTTAGCAGGATTTAGCCATTTATATGCATGTGTTATGTGTGTAAGTCTGCCAGCCTGGTGGGTTCTCCATTCCTTGACCTTTTTGTCAAACTACTGAACAAGTTGTAACTAAAAGCCTTATGATTGAGTGAGCTTCATGCATGTCTTGAGAGTGAGAGGTTATATAGGTTATCCGGCTTGATCCAATTTAGAAAAACCCTAAAAATAGTTTAAGTTACCAGGCATCCTCGAGCTACAACGTAAAGGAGTGATAACAACAACTATCTGTGATTTTTCTTAATGCATGCGCAGAAACACATTACTCCTTGATAAATGATAATCTTGTTCCCTAGGGATAGGTTAGATAGTTAGTTTTAGTTTCTTGCTATTGGTGATTTAGATGCGAGAGAGTTAAGACGAGAGGTAAGAACCTGCGCATCACATTATGACCGCTCCTCGTATTCTCTATCAATCTGCATTTTTATATAGGCACTTGCACATCATACTTAAACATAAAAAACTAAAAATATACATGGTGGACCGGGCTGTAACCAGTAAAACCTTGTATTTTGTTACTTGACCTACGGTAGCCGGACCGTAAATCGGACAGATTCCCCATACCAAACATCAACGGGCTAGTTGGGAACGTTTACTGGGGAGAACCCCTAGCTGTTGTTACCTGTGATTTTCCAGGCCTCAACACCCCCCTTAAGGACACATTCCTGAACTCCTAACATAGACCGAAGTTTAGAAAACTTCGCTTCTGTAAGAGACTTGGTGAAGATGTTTTCAACTTGATCATCTGTAAGGCAATAGAGCACTTCAATAACACGATCATGAACAAGATTTCTGATGAAGTGCATGTGTAGCTCAATGTGTTTGCTGCGATGATGTAGAACTGGATCTTTGGCAAGCATGATGGCACTTTGATTGTCGCACCAAAGTGGAGTAGGCTGCTGCTGCTCAAATCTAAAATCTGAAAGGATCTGTCGAAGCCATAAAGCTTCCTAACTGGCATTAACTGTGGCTTGATATTTTTCTTCTGCTGAAGAAAGAGCAAGAGCTTGTTGTTTCTTACAAGCCCAAGTGACAGGTCCAGATCCCAGACTGAAAACATAACATGCAGTAAACTTTCGATCATCAGGATCACCGGCCCAATCTGAATTAGTGAAACCAACCAACAAAGGTTTCCCACCTATACTGTAATGAATCCCAAACTGAATTGTACCTCGAATATATCGAAGTATTCTTTTTGCTGCTTTCCAGTGACTTTCATGAGGAGTTTGCATATAATTGGCAACATGACCAACGACAAATGAAAGGTCAGGATGGGAATGAGTTAAGTATAAAATACTACCAACAAGCTAATGATACAAGGTGGCATCTACTTCAGGCAAAGTACAAGTGGCAGAAAGTTTGACTCTAGACTGGAAGGGAGAAGGGGTTGGTTTACAATCTTCCATGTGGAAGCGATTAAGTAGGTCACAAGAATACTTAGACTGGGAAAGAAATATTCCTTCTTTGGTTTGCAAGACTTGGAGACCAAGAAAATAATGCAAATGTCCTAAGTCTGACATTTCAAAATTTTGCTTAAGACTGGATTTCACATGGGTTATAAGTTTAGGGTCACTACCAGTAAGGATAAGATCATCAACATAAAGAACAAGTATGACAAGATGGTTTCCTACTTTCTTGGTATAGACATTGGGGTCAGAATGACATCTAGAAAAACCAGTGTCAAGGAGAAAGCTATCCATTTTGGCATACCAAGCTCTAGGAGCTTGCTTAAGGCCATATAAGGATTTTTCTTAAGGAGACAGACAAGGCTAGAGTTATCCTGAACATATCCAGGAGGTTGTTCCATGTAAATTTCCTCCTGTAAATCACCATGTAAAAAGGCAGACTTGATATCCATTTGATGGACTTCCCAGTTATGTATGGCTGCAAGGGAAAGAACAAGGCGGATGGAATTCATTTTTGCGACAGGAGCAAAGGTTTCATTGTAGTCAATACCTTCAACTTGAGAAAAACCTTTGGCAACTAACCTTGCCTTAAGTCTTTCAACACTTCCATCTGATGCATACTTAGTTCTGTAGACCCATTTACATCTGACAAGTTTTCTTCGTTTTGGAAGAGGAACAAGATCCCAAGTATCGTTCGCCATTAAGGAACGATATTCTTCATCCATAGCTGCATCCCAATCTGGATTTCCTGAAGCTTCTGCAAAAGTTTCTGGATCATGATTCTCAGAAACTTGAGCCAAAAGAGAAGAGGCTCGCTAAAAATGAGAACGTGTTTGATGTTGATCTCTAGGATCACCGGCAAGATCACCAACTGCTTCACATGTTGAATGAACCCATTGAGGAAGCATTAGTTCTTGTGCAATTGGAGGAACATGAGCAGGCGGAGGTGGATTTTCATCCTCACTGTCATCATTAGAAACTGGAGTTGGAAACTTGTCAAGGAAGTTGGAAGAAGAAGAAGAAGAAGGCACAATCGCCGAATCAGGCTCGCAGGCCAAAGATGGCACACTCGCTAAGTTAGGCTCGCAAGCCAAGAGATTTTCATCAAATTTAAAATCTCTTCTAATGATTATATCATGTGAATGGGGCTGAAGAAGTCTATAACCTTTTACATATTTAGAATATCCAACAAATATGCACTTTTCACTTTTAGGCTGCAATGCTTTCCGTTTTTCATCTGGAATGTGAGCCCATGCTTCACAACCAAACACATGAAAGTGACTTACATCTGGTTTAATTTTACTCCATGCTTCTTTCCGTGTTATACCTTGTAAAACTTTAGTGGGTGTGTGATTAACTATGTAATTTGCACAATTTATGGCCTCAGCTTAATATTGAAGACTTAGTCCCTTAAATTGGATCATACAATTAGTCATTTCTTTTAAAGTGCGGTTTTTTCGTTCAGCTACAACATTTTGTTGTGGTGTATATGGAACAATGTGCTGTTGTTGGATTCCTTGTTCAGTGCAGAAAGTAGTGAACTTGTTGTTAACATATTCTCCTCCATTGTCAGATCTTAACTTAATAATTTGATGACCAGATTGTTTTTCAACAAGGGCCTTGTAGGCCAAGAACATGTTAAATACTTCGCTCTTAAGTTTTAGGAAGTAAACCCAAGTGTGTCTGGAATAGTCATCAATGAAAGTTAAGTAATTTTTGAAACCAGAAAAGGAAGCAGATGGAAGAGGGCCACACAAGTCACTATGCACAAGCTCCAAGGGAACCGAGGCATGCCAAGAGGCACGTTTGTCAAAACTGTCCCGATGATGTTTTACGAGTACACAACCAGAACAAACACCATCCTTGCAAGATACCATCGGAATACCAGTCACCATATTGTCTTTACATAGTTGTTGCAATGAGCAATAATTTAAGTGAGCAAATCGCTCATGCCAAAGTTTGCTCAAGTTATCACTATGAGCAAGAAAAACTGAAGGAAAAGGTGATAACCCAAAGTTGTTAAATTTGTACAACCTGGTAATATCATCAATAGTTCCAGTACCAAGGACATTTTGAGGAATTTTAAAATCCTTGATTACAATTTGGTGAGGTGTAAACGTCACAGTTTTACCTTCACCTGAATGAGTAATTTGATAGACTGATAACAAATTGCAGGAAATTTTTGGAACACATAGTACATCACTAAAATGACCATTTTATACTGGAACTGTTCCAGATCCTATAACACTTAGAGATCTATCATCACCAACAAATTTTTGTTGTTGTTGTTACATTCATGTATAGTAGAAAAGATGGCTTTATCGTTAGCCATATGATAACATGCTCCAGAATCAATAAGCCATTCAATTGAAGTAGAAGAAGAAGATGTAGTGTAAGAGTAGCCAAAAGCACAAAGTGGGTGTCCATGAGAGGTAGATTCTAAAGACGAATCTAGGCTGATGTGGTGGTTCTTCATTGCTGCTTCCAAGGCTGCCATCTTTTTAAAACACTTAGATTCATCATGATTATCTTTCCCACAAAAATTGCAATGACGCTCAGTCTTCTTTCCTTTTTGCTTGGATCCTTTGTCATTTTATAAAGAAGGAGCTGACTGAGAGGGTTTGGGACCCTTGTTGTTTGGCTTATTATTGCGAAAATTATGTTTCTTGGGAGGCTTGGACTTTTCTTTCTGTTGGACAATAAGGCTTTCCTATATGTATCTGCATTGTTAATTATTCCAAGACGAATGAGCTTATCTTGCTCTCTAATTAAGGAATCACAAAAGGATTCGAGACTAGGCTCTCGATAGCTAGCTGCAGTCAAGGATTCTTTCATGGAGTAGAATGTAGATACAAAAATAGAATATGCAGGCCCAAGTTTGGAAAGAATATGATAAATACATTGTTTGTTTTCTTTCTTAATCTTGCATTCTGCACATAAGAGTCTAAGAGTTTTATACTTAGATAAATAGTCTTGAATGCATGAAAAATCATTTGGATTCAAGGAAATCACTCATTCTCAAGTTGATGACCCTGAATTTCATTGTGTTTACTAAACACAGATTCCAACTTTTCCCAAGCTATACCAGGTTCATCAATTCTAGATATGTGGAATCGCAAATCAGTAGAGATTGACATTTCAATCAATCCATGAGCTTCATCACATCTATTTGCCCATTTAATTTTCTTATCATCATCAGTGGGTTCTGTTTCTTTCTCTGGGGCTATCCTGAAGAGTCCCCTACTTCACAGAACATACTCCATATGATATTTCCATGAGAAATAGTTAGAACTTGTAAGCATAATATCACAAGGGGCGACCATACTATAAATAATGGCTGAAATAATAGAAACTAACTGCTTGGATGCAAACAACTCAAAAAAATATGCGGTTTTAAAAAAAACGGCACTGAAAAATGATTCTCGATGATGAAGTTATGCTTGATCAAAGAAAATGTTGAAGATGTCCCCAATAGTGATGTGGCAGATATTGACTTGACCAACTAAAAAAAGAACCCCCCTCTTCCCAATATCAACCTTTGATAATCACTTTACAATAAAGTTGCTTTTAAGTGAATCACTTTTGTAGAATAAGTGATGTTCACTTTTACAATAATGCTAGTTTTAATAGTGCGGCAATAAATTAAAAGACTTAAGTGACTCACTTTTTATTTTATTTAATTTATGTGAGATGCATTTTTACAGTAAAGCAACTTGAAAATAGAAATTGCATGTACGAAAAAGTAGCTTAATAAGACATGTTAAGGAATAAAACAACTTTGAACCAAGTGAGCTAAGTTTAAAAGGTATGTAAAAGAATGGAAAGAAGAAGGGGTTTTTTGTTTTTTAACTCTTCTCTCTCGTTCTCTGTGCTTGCTTTCTTTTCCTGCAAATCACAAAAAAAACCAAAAACCAAAAACCAAAAAACTTTTTCCACACAATGGGGTTAGATCTTGGTTAGCTTACCCCAAAAGTCTACATTTTCAAGTTTTCTCACTGTTTTTGATTTGCCATGATTGCACAAGGTGCATGGCAAAGAGCATACGTAGCCGAGAAGACAAGAAAAAAAAACTTTCCCTCACTGTTTTTGATTCTCCGCGATCGCGCAAGGTGCACGGCAAAGAGCATACACAGCCATGGAAGGCAACAATCCGAGACTAAAAAAAATGATCTAATAATAAAACTGATAAAATATGAGAGATTTTTTTTTTAAAACAAATCCGTCACTGTAACATTATACCTTCAAATTTGCCGAAATGGGTGTTTCTAGAACAAACGAAAATAGTTTTTGATGAAACGAAAACTATTTCCCAATGGAAACAGCACTCCAGACGCAATGGAAAAACTCCCATAGGCTACAAATGCATAGAAAATCCAGAACTAGAAATGCTTTCAAAGTTTCGGCAACACCGGTTCCAGATCTTGATCAAAACCGAAAGTGGGTCTTCATAAACGCTCTGATACCATGTTCGGGTACACATGATACTCCCAAAATACTGAACACCTTGAGCAACCACTTCACACAAATAGATTGCAGATCAACACACCAATGTTTGTCACGTGGTTAAAACCCTCAAGAGGGAAACAATCCACAGCCCCAGCCAAATAGCTACTTGGAGCAATTTATTATGCAAAAGAAAGAAAGTTACATATGAGCTTCTTATAATCGATCAACTAGCCAAGGACCCTCCATGCTCTTTAAATAGAGATCATGGACCAATTGGGTGTTAAGTCACGGATCAATGGTATGTATGATCTAAGAGAAGTTGAACCATCGGATCACCCTATGTCTAGAACATATCATGACTGTCAGATTAGAATATTTACAAATGCATACTAATGCATATTAAAGAAACACACTTTACCTAAAGGATATATTACACAAGTTGATTTTAACTAACTGTAAGTGTCTAAATATCCTAACAACAAAGGTTGTAAAATAAATATAGTCTATACTAAAAGTAGATAAGCATGTAGAAAACAAAGAAAATGACACAAATGATTTATCCCCTCGGTATAATGAAATCAAAGGAGAAAGAAAATTAGATGAATCCAAACCCCCACAATGGATGGACATAGATATAAATATATCTAAAGATGATTGATTGAAGATGGAAAAAAATAGTTTACTATTGGTCATAGCAATAGACACTATAAATTGTGGATTTGTTTAAGGAATATCAAGTCGTTTTTGTAAGGAACTACAAATATCTAAAAGGACTAGTTGAAGAAATGGATGAGATGGAAATATAAATATATATGGAATGTAAAGAATGCCAAGAAGAAACCATACAGACTATCTCATAAATATGAGGAGATAGTACAGAAAGAGATTTAAAACGACCTAGCAACAAACATTATCTTTCCAATTGATAAATATGAAAATATGTCCAAATGGTAGTGCAACTAAAGAAGGATGACCCAAATAAGCTTTGAATATGTGTCGACTTTAGGGTATTAACTAAAATGACAGTAATAGATCCTTTCCCAACACCGTTTGCATACAAAATAATCAATGAAGTTGCAAAGAAAATGTTAATCGTTCACAAATAGATTCTCAAGATATAACCAAGTACCAATCACCAAGGAGGATTAAGAAAACACACTTTTATGACATATTTAAGGTTTACAGTAATTTTCTTATATATTCATGTCATTTGGTCTAAAGAATGCCCTAACAACCTTTTCAAGCATAGTTGCAAAAGAATTTAAAGAATGCATATACAAAACAGTGGTAGTATATTTTGTACAACTAGACGATCTATACCTTGCTAAAGAACCATATACAGTCGCTTTGACTCATGTTGGAGCATTGTCAACAAGTTCAATTATCCTTAGATATTAAGAAGTGCATATTTCTCATGCCAATTGAAATATTTCTTGGTCATGTAGTTTGCAAAAAAGGTATCAAAGTCGACCCAACAAAAATAAAAGTAATTCTTGATCTAAAGCCACCCATTAATGCCAAGAAAATAAGAATATTTATAGGGCACAAAGGATATTATAGAAAATTCATAAAATATTATTTAGATATAATATTTTCCTTGAAAGAACTACTCAAAATCTTGTGGAGAACTGAATATAACGATTCCTTTGAAATTCTTAAGAAAGAGTTGGTCGAAGTACCTATTTTGAGATTCTTGTATCGGACAAAAAAATTAATGTGCATTTCGATGCCTCATGCATTGCAGTTGATGTTGTTCTAGCTCAACCTTGGGATGGAGGAGTTGATCACCAAAATGCTTATGCAAGTCGAAAGTTGAACAAAGCAGAGATAAATAATTCAACTACAAAAAGAGAAGGATTAGGGATGATATTTACCTTATGTAAGTTTTGACATTATCTATGAGCAAATCCCTTTACATTCTACACAGACCATAAAGGACTAAAATATCCAGTGAATAAACCAATTCATCAAGCATTGAAATACCTAGTGAATAAACTAGTTCATATAGGGATAGTGTGCATATGTTTTCTATTATTTCAAGACTTTGAGTTTGAAGTTCTAGTTCGAATAGGGAATGATAACGTCAATCCCAACTATCTGACAAGAATTGAATCCAAAGAAGAACCTAGAATAGATAATGACTTACTGGATGCACACTTATTCAAAGTTGAAGTTGTACAACAAGAGTATAGTAGAGTGACCATGTAGATTTGGGATGTGCTATGACAAGTAATCAAAATTTAGACAAAGTACAATTCCGACTTAGAGTCGATCCAAGCTAGCTCAATTAAATAAAAAATGAACTACTTACCTTAAACAAGAAAGATTATTATTGCACCAAACCAAGCCACAGATGATTAGAATAATTTTAAAAGTTGGTTGGAACAAATCGCTCCACTCATATATTAGGATCTCACCGTGGCCTTGGATCATAAGTCTTTGACGCCTCCTCCTCCTTAACCCTCTTTTCCATTATCAAACTTTCCATTTTTTAGTCCTATTGCATCCACAACACAATAATAAATTAGATTAACAATTGGAGGAACCCGTCAACATTCAAGTTGATTGACAAGAAACAAGAATGATTCATGGCCTTTATTTTGATAATATTTTTGTAAAAACATTTATTTTGTGTATATCTCCCTTTATTTAGGAAAAAGAAGAGTTTAAGGAAGGGGGAGATGTTGTAGGAGCCTACTTGGATAGGTTGACTAGTTAGTCAGGTTGGACGACCAACCAAGACAATTAAGGAAGTTATTACCACCTCCTTAATTGTAAGCACTTATATAAAGGCGTGAATTTGTATGTAAGGTAGTAGTTGTTGTTGGATTACCGATCATAATATAATAAGCCTATTTTGTTGGGTTCACAACTAATTTTATCTTCTTCCCTCCTTCTATGTATGTGTTCTTGTATATTGTTGTGTTGTATATTATGTATAGTTATGCATACTACCGTAATCCCATATATTACAAAAGGTGCCAAGTTCCTTAGTAATATTGATTTGAAGTCAAGCTACCACCAGGTTCATTAATTCTTGGTAGCTCACTTGGTTAAGATGTAGGTTTCATTTTCAAGGAAACCCGAGTTCAATACCCTTAGGGCTGACTTAGTTAGGAAGAGACATCAAAAAATACAACCATGTTAAGGGTTGGTGTGACCCAGGCCGGGTGCGATGCCCATGTGATTTTGATAGCGTAGATGCCCTTGGGTTGTCATTTCTTAGCCAATGTTTGAAATGCACCGGCCCTGAGTGACAATAATTTCTAACCAAAAGAAGAAAAAGAAGTTACCACCAAATATTGATTGAGCAAACCGATGTAAGGAAAACAACCTTAAAATCTAAGGAAGGATTTCTTGAGTGGTTGGTCATGCTTTTTGTATTGACTAATTCTCTCGCAAAATTCATGGAGAATATGGATAGTATCTTGAGGCCATTCACAAAACATTTTGTGGTTGTATATTTGTATGACATCCTCACCTTCAAAAAGACATGGGTGGAACATTTGCAACACATTCAGTAGACCATAATCACCATGCGACAACACTAGCTATACGCCAACTTGGAGAAATGCGGATTTGGTTGCATCGAGAGGATTTAGTATCTCGGATACATGGATAAAAATGGGGTGCATGTGGACCCAACCAAGATTGAATTCATTCATGATTGGCTTGCTCCGATGAATCTAATATATCTCTGTAGCTTCTTGGGCCTTGCAGACTTTTACTACAAGTTTATGTTGGGGTTTTCTTATATCGCTTGGCCCTTAAGCTAAGCGACAAAGGGTAGAGAAAAAGCCATGTTTGTTGTGGGCGCGTCACAATAAAAATTATTTGAAGATTTAAAATGATACCTTGAATCAGTGCTAGTCCTCACTTTGATATACCTATAATAACCTTTCAAGATTGAGACAGGTTCCTTTGACTATGCTGCCAATGAAGTCTTCACTCAACATAAACATCCAGTGACCTATCAAAATGAGACACTCTTTGATTTGATTTGTAGGTATTCCACCTATGATAAGGATACGTACTCCATTATGTAGGTTTTTTGCCAATGTAAACATTAAATCCTAGGGAAAGAGACTATCATCGACAATGATCACAAGCCCCTGGAATTCATGAAGACATAAGGAAAATTACATCATGGATTCCATTATAAATGGTCTATGTACCTACAATAGTTCCATGTGACATTCAAGTATAAGAAGAGTAGCACTAGTTGAGTTGTAGATTGTCTTATTTGACATCTGGTTGCCACGTTAATTACCATGTTGAACTATTGTGGGCATGGTACCTCTAGTCAACCCTAATTGCACGACAATGACCTTCACTTAGTTGTTACCTATCCGATGTTGCATGTAGGAATATTGATCTTAAACTTCCATCTCCAATATGAACTTTTATGCCATATTAGCCACCTTTGTTTTCCTTCAACCAAGTGAAACAAACTAATATAGGAGGCATATTATAGTTAAGTGGAAGGGCACTTCGATGTAGAGAAGCCAATGGAAATTTTGTGAAATAACATCTACTAGTTGAAGCTTCAACAACACATAAACATGTATATTAGATTGTGCATGTTGGGGATGTCATATTATTTGCATGTGTATTGACTAGCAAAGTCAATGATTGACTGGTATTAGTAGATTGGAGTCAGCGTGATAGATGGAAAAAGTCTTGTTGGTCAATCGAACGGGATAAGTTATTTGGTCAAAGGAAAACAACTTGGTTGATGGGAAGTCAATGGAACGACTATAATCTTAATAGGGAAATTAAGCAAAGTTGACCCAGTCAAGTTGATTGTAACATAATAAAAGAAAGTGGTTAGGATGTTATGGATTGGCATTGATGATAAGTTGGTTTTATTGCATATATAAATAAAATGTAATGGCTATGTGTACTATAATGTCATGGCATGATGTAATGAAGTGTAATTTGTGGTCTAACAAGTCATGGTTGTAAACAATTTTTTTTTAGTGTTTGATTGATAGATGATTTGTAGACTCACTAGTTTGTTGGTTTCCCTCGAGAGAGGGGTTTCCAGGGAAATTTATATGTAATGTGTTAATGTGTTGTTTGTCATTGTTCATGTTTAATGTGTTTAACTATACGAATCAATTTGAAATTTTGTTGTAATTAGTATTCATCTCCCAACAATTGGTATCAAAGTTGTATTTGGATGCAAGGGGATGGATTTGTTGCTGAGGTTTTAGCTTGGTCCTGGATTTGGGGGAATATATTTTACATTGGAAGTCTTCTAGAAGCATTGATTCATTGTTAGAATGGATAACACGTCAAGAATAGAATTTGAAAAGTTTAATGGACAAATTTTGAGCTTTGGAATCTTAAGATGGAGGATCTCCTTGTAGGCTGAGAGCAATGGATTGTAGTTGATTCAAGAATGACTTCGACAAGTGTGTTAAAGGAAGACTAGAAAAATACTGATAAAAAGGAAAGAAGTACAATCCGACTTTGTCTAGAAAATTCGGTATTGCTGGATGTATCATAAGGAGACACTGCAAAGAAGGTGTGAGAAAATTTGGGGACTTGTATTAGTCGAAATATCTAGTTAACAAGTTGTTTCTTCAAAAAAAATTGTATCTCTTGAGGATGTGTGAAGGTGACACAGTCATAGAGCATTTGAGTGTGTTCAATGTTGTTATTAGGTAGTTGTTTTCTATGGATATTAAAATCATCGAAGAGGAAAAGTTCATCAGTCTGTTGTGTTATTTACCAAATTCTTGGGATAGCTTAGTCGTGGCTATTGGAAGTAATAATACCACATTGAAGATCAGTGATGTGGTTGAATCTATATAGTCACAATAGATGAGATGAAATAACATGCAAGGATCAACCCACGAAACTTGATGGTGCGAGGTCGATAGAGGAAAAGGCAAAACCTTCGGTAGAAGATCGAAGTTGAGAGGTAGATATAAGATAAGATATCCTGGTCCATTGAAAAAAATTGTTGTATATGTGGTAAAGTCAGGCACTATATATGAAACTACAAGTCCGTAGAAGTTAAGAAAGGAAAAGGTTCTGAGAAAAATAAGTCGATTGATGGAAAGTCTTTACAAGAAGAGAAAGGCTATGTGTATTTGGCCTCCTCAAGTGCACAATCTGGTCATGACTCTTGGCTAATTGAATTTGGTGCATCATATCATATGATATCTTGTAAAGAGTGGTTCTGTGAGTATGAGAATATCTATGGTGATGATGTCTTTCTAGGTGATGATTCACTGACCAGGATAGTTGGACACGAAAAATTCAACTGAAGTTGAAAGATGGAAGAGTAGGAGCACTTCTAGGAGTGTTGGATATACTAAGTTTGGCTCAAAACCTAATCTTAGTAAGTAATATGGGGAATACAAGAGTACAACCTATATTTAAGAAAGATACATACAAAATGGTGAGCGGAGCGATGGTCTTGATGAGGGGAATTCGGAGTAGAATATTGTACAAACTATTGGGAAGAACAAACACCAACAAAAGAGATAATGTGGTATGTCCTAATTTCAACTGGGTATTTTATTGTCTAGTCAAATTGACAATGTTGCGGAATCAATGGATGGGACATATAGGTGAGAAAGGTCTTCGTTCTATGCACTAAAATGGTATGGTCAAAAGTATTCCTAACCACTTTGATGAAATCAACTTCTATGAACAATGAATTTATGGTAAATAAAGTCATGTAAGGCTATCATCTGGTACTACTAGAGCTAAGGAAACACTAGAGTTAATAAATAGTGATTTGTTTGGACTTGTGTCTATCCCTTCACTAGAAGGATCTCAATATTATGTTTATTTCATAGATGATTTATCCATAATGACATGGTCGTATTTTCTAAGGAAGAAATATGTAGTTTTTTAGAAGTTTTAATAGTTTAAATATCTTGTGGAGAATCAGACTGGTAAAAATATAAAGGTGTTGAGAGTTGATAACAAAGGAGAATTATGCAGAAAAGCGTTCAATTAATTCTGCAGGTAACATGGTATCACTTGACAAAACACAACTCCATACACGCCTCAACAAAATGGAGTTGCTGAAATAATAAACAAAATGTTGATGGAGAAAGCGAGGAGCATGTTGTGTAGTGTAGGAGTCACACCAGAATTTTGGGTAGAGGTAGTTGACATGACATGTTACGTGGTGAATAGGTCATCGTCGATGGCTCTAGTCAATTATTGGCGCCCAAGTATTGAGCAAAGAGGTTAGGCGCCAAATAATACAGTTGGAAACAAAGAGCACACCAAGGAGACCAACGTACAAGAATATCTCGATGCACATCAATAATACCCCATGCATGGTACCAATACCATACATGGACTAGTGGCTAGAAAGGGAATATTAGCCCATTTATAGGTATCTTTTGTAATGGGTTGGGTTTGCTTCTAGTGGGACTCTATGCCAGTTCTATTAAGTTTTTCCTATGTGTTGTTGTTGATGAGTTTTTGATGTATTCATGGGAAACAAGTAAGCAATTGAGATGAATATGTACAAAGTATGGCTTAATGAATAATATAAGTATGTTCTCTTTCATTTTGCACAGTTTGTTGACTGTTATGAGTTCTGATCAATGCTTTATATGTACTAACAGATGAATGTTAAGTTTTTTGTTGTTGTCTTGCATACATGAATAAGTAGATGAATGATTCAGTAAATGGAGAGTAAAACCCCATTCTCCTTTGGGAACCCTTTACGAGGTTCCTTTTGATTATTGTGTGTATCTTGGGAGAGAGCTTATCTTGTCTTTAAGGTTGAAAATGTTGATACCTATAGCATACTTGTTGGTGTATCGATTTGAACCTTGGGTCTAATTGAACATAGCAAAAAAAATGCTTCGATTTTTGCGAACTGCATTGGGATTGTAGAGGAAGGATGATAGAATGATATGGAAACCCACCAAGGGAAAGATCAAGGAATGGTTGGAGATAAAAAAGGATGAGTTCACGTAGAAGGAAACTATAGGACTACCAATTAGTCCGACACAATGGAATGAAAGGTACATATACTCTGATCTACACAAAATCTACTTTGGTGAATTTCTTGTTTGTTACATGAGTGAGTAAAAAGGAAAACTGAGATCAATACTACCTAAAGAAGACTCGAGCCAATAGTATGGACTCAAGAGAGGGTAGAAGAGTTGAAAAATATAGACATTAAATGGTCTAGGGCATTGTATTTATGGTTTCAAGGAGTGAAGGAAGGGTACATTATCAAGTTTGCCATAGAGTGTAGTGAATCCTATAGTTGTGTATAATCTAGGTTCAAGGCGGGTCCCAAAAAAATGTTTTAGGCAGAAATATTGGTGTGGATCAAGATGTTGTTCATTAAGAAAGGGTTGATGACCATGGAGCTTGACACTATGGTAGCGTAAACCTTGGTGTTGTGGGGTAGGGTATGAAGAAGTGGGGGAAGTAAGTAGCAAAGCGATGGATCTAAAAGAGTAGTGAATCTGAAGGGGGGGGGAGTATGAAAGAAGAGTCGATATAAGGCAACTAATTAGAAGAGAAATAAGAGAAAAGTAGTTGAAGGGGGAGAATTGTTTTGATCTAAGGGGAAATAAGAATGCCATTAAAGAGATTGTACCAAAAGGGTGTACGGGAGGGTTGGATGCACCAGAAGGGTTCAAAATGCCTATGGAGGAAGAGTGCATGATAGAATAAAAAACCCCAAAGAGGCATGGTATAGAGGATAATTGAAGTTCAAAAGAGGATGATGATATTGAAACCCAAAGGCATAGTAGAAGAGAAAACCCCGAGGATGCAAAAGAAGAGGAATTGAATCTATATGGAGGCACTCAGATGGTGACTATTATAGAGACTCGGTAACTAGAACTGTCATCTCATGTATTTAATGTTGTGAGAAGGAATGTGCGTAGAATAAACCCACTCTCCATCTCAAGTCCCTTGCACCCTTTATCTGATCAAGAATCCAATTTATTAGCTCATTTTGAGATGGAAGTAAGCCCCAAAGAAGATAGAGACAACCTAAGGAGTAGAGGTTAGTCCTACCCCAAAAATTCAGACCTCTGAATAAAATACTATAGTACCCACCCAACCATGTTAAACAATCAGAGCGAGTACACCAATAGATAGTAAAATGGCATTGACATCATATTCCACCTTGAGATTGCATGTCTTTCATGGGATAGGAAAATATGAGGCCGAGTAGCATTGGTCCACATGAAAGGCTATCTAGTCAGTGAAGCAGATCACTAACGAAGTTGCAAAGATTGTGCAATTAGAAAAGACGTTCAAAGATTCATCTTTTCCCTGGTATATAAAGTACAAGACCACACTACCCCTAAGACAAATTAATCCACTAGTGACTATTAAGAAGGACCTTCTAAAGGAGTTTTAGAAGCCGAAATCAAAATCTTAGTGTATCATTGAGATAAAGGAAATCAAGCAAAGAGTTGGTGAGTTTGTCTAGGACTATGAACAATTGTTCACGGTCTCTTGGATATTTTGAGATTTTAGATCCAAAATGTGCAACGTTGATATTGGTTCATTGCAGGCATGTTGTCACACATCAAAGTCCCCCTTATCTCTCAAAAGGTGGAAACCAAATCAAAATATATGGATATCTCAATATGAATAGAAGCTACTCCAAGAGGGCAGTCATTGGTTGAAATGGCACAGGTGTAGTCACAACTGACTGTAGTGACTGTGTAGTTACAACAACTCTCAATAGGGAAAGAAATTCACAAGAATGCGTGGTGTAGCTTCTGCAGGAGAGAACGCCACTACAAGAAGAAGTTCCCAACCTTGAACAATTACATGGATGTTGGCACATTTAGCCCATTCCTAATAGGACCCAAAGTGGAATGGTGTGAGATCTCTACAACATGGGGACACTTGCCCCAAAAATGCCCCACCCTATCAGAGTTCTAAGTAGGCCCCACTCTGTGAAATTTCCAAATTAGTTAGGCACGATGTTAACAACTTCCACGCACTACAACTAATGAAGGATCATACTATGGACGTGTTCTGAGTCCAAGGCATAAAAGAGAAGAAGGGACTTGACCAAGGATGAAATAAAGGAGCAACACTGGCTGGATATAGGTGCTAGGGATGAGGCTATGGAGGAGGGGTAAAGTGTTACACCTAAATCTCGTCACCATCATGATCATGGGATAGGTATCTCAATGTTTTCTCCATTCCCTCAGAGTTTGAATAAGAGAAGTGGAAGAAGGAAGGTTTTTTCCCTTGCATTTTCCCTTGTTTTGATCCACCACCTCGCCTTTCCCATTGACAAGTGGTGGTGCCAAGTCAACAACACACCTTTCCCACTTGAAAAGTGCAGTGCTACCACTTGTTTCCTTTATGCAACAGGCGGTGCCCCCTTGGAAACACTCTTTTCCCTTTTGCAAATTGCGGTGCTTCTCACAAAAATGCAAAAAAGATAATATATCGATAAGTTACTCAAAGAAACGCTTATGGAGCCTCATCCCAAAGAATATGGACAGGTGGAACTCGAATCCCCCTACCCATGGAATGATCCCTTGACCTTCTCCATGAAATATTCAACCTACCTTATCCCTTTTTGCCTTTAAATACACCCTTACCCATCATGGTTAAGGGATGAAGAAGAGTGTGAGAGCACCCAAATGTTGGAAAAATAATGATTATAATCTTTGATGCATTGGAGCTTAGTGAGACATAGAGGCAAGGTGTTCATAGGGAAGTCTTCTCAACATCAAGGCTTGGTTGTAGTTTTTTTCTTCTTTTATGTTAATACAAATGTGTTTCCCTTTCCCATGAATATTTTTTGTTAATGTGAGTTATTCATTGCTTTCCTCCTTGATCGCTAGCACATAATGTTAAATTACCTTGTTGCTTTCACCTTTTATGTCTTGTCTTGATTATTCTTTTGTAGGTACAATTGATCGTGAAGGAATTTAGGAGACAATAATCAGGTTTATTGCGAGGTAAGAAAGCTTGGCATTCAAGTGTTTTAACAGTATAGGGAGAGTATACATTGTTGTGATTCCTATGTTCTAGATCCTTACAATTTGGACTAGGGAAACAATCTGTTGTTCGCACAGACTGAAGAATTTTCATTAAACAAAATTGGTGACCATA
The DNA here is from genome assembly GCA_001517045.1 of Pseudotsuga menziesii. Taxonomy (NCBI): domain Eukaryota; kingdom Viridiplantae; phylum Streptophyta; class Pinopsida; order Pinales; family Pinaceae; genus Pseudotsuga; species Pseudotsuga menziesii. The sequence goes on from LPNX010374975.1 coordinate 2,189,750, forward strand.
CTGGGGATCGAACCCAAAAAGATAGGTCATCTGCTTCAACTATGGAGATCTAGGACACTTGATAAGATTTTGCACCAAACCATGTTCCCTCTGTGCGTACTACCATAGCACAAATCACTTGACTAAGGATTATCTTGATATGGTGGAAAAGCGGGAAGAAAAGAAGGGTCACTGCAATATGGTGATAGTTGAACCCCGAGAATATTGTAACAAAAGGGTCCTTGTCCATGTGAATATAGTGACTTATGGGGTGCAAAGAGAGGAGAAGTCAACTTTGGATCACACTACGCACACCAACCAATCAAGTTAAAGATAAAGAATGTTGTTTAAGATTTTCCAAATTTTGATCTTGTGCAACATAGACAGTTCTTGTGCGATACACCAAACACTATTGATGAAGCAACCCTTGGGGTAGAGGATTTGTGCTAGAAATGACTGCGTAGGGAGGATAATTGGCACAACCTATGCAAACAAGAGGACCGATGGAGGAGACTGTGTGAGGAGGAAATACTTTGTAGTATGCATGATGAGGATTAATAAAGAGTTGTGCAATGGGAGGAGGAATAACACAGAAAGGTGCAAAATCATAACCCTGAGGATCAAGTAAGTAGGTTTCTACAATGATATTTAAAGGTATTGAATGGTCCTTAGACTACATCTAAGTTGACCAACTTTCTCACAAAACTTTTAATACTAAGCAAAATAGAGGAGCCCATTTCGGTACCACTGTCTGATAGGAATGCCCGATGGGTTACTATGAAAAGGAGCACATGAAAGGAGTGTAAGTTGGCCCTTGAGTTGGAAGAGTATGAAATGAAGAATGTGATTCTTGACCTAGGGTAAGACATCAACACATTTACCAAGAAGTCCTAAGAGATGGCAGGGAATCCAAATTTGGTGTGGTCCCTTTTGCAACTTATGTTGGTGAACTTGTATAAAATTTATCTCATTAATGGATTGGAAAATGTGGAGGTCGATATCGTTGGGGTGAAGAAAATTGTGGATTTTGAAGTCATAGAAATATTAGAGGATACCAATCCCTATCTAGAGTTGTTAGTGTTAAATTATTGTGCCATTGATCTTCAAGCAATGAGTGCAATTGAATTGTTGTATCATTATGTAGTGTAATGGAATGAATAATACACACTGAACAAGATAAATTTCACTAAAAACAGATAAGAATTTCTCTGTATAATTACAGTATAAACTTCATTAATCCCAACAGTATACAACAATGTTACATAAAGGATAATTTGAATCATGTGGATATGATTCAAATCTACCAACTCAATCTGACTGCATGGCCAACTAGAAGTGTCTAAATCACTATCGGAGCTCACTAGACTAACTCCAGATGTCTAATTCAGTCTCTAAGTCAGTTATAATTAGTTAAACTAATGGGGCAGGTGAGAAGTAGGTGAGAATAGGCACCTATCCACATGCAGGCATGCAAGACTAGCGCTAACTGAATTGGAGGATATCTAACTGAATGTAAATGGAGCATATCTTATCTTAACTAGTTACCAACTACCAACAAATGAAGGAGGTTGGTGTCGACACTCCTAGTGGCTCCTAAATTGTAGGGATTGGTCTCAGAGGCACATCAACTGATGCATGAAGGTGCATGAAGGTCACAGTTAACCTCTATATGTGTTCCCCACACTCTAGTGACTGGTACTAGTGGCACCAATAGCCCAAGTGGACCCAATGGTGATAGTGGACCCAATATTAATTAGTGACTCCTAAGTTAGGAAAATATAATCTAATAGACAAGTATGTACAAGGGGGGATTATAAATCCTAATAGTCATGGATCAATTAGGCATTTGACAACAACACTATACTTAATTTGAAGTAGTAATTCATGTCGTTTGAGACCGAGGAGCTACAAATAGTAGCCCGACTTGATGCTACAAAGGGAGAGTGCTATACATAGCACATGAAGGATGACATCAGTAGCAATCAGATAAAAAACATATACAATGTGAATAGAAGGAGGAAGGAGTATGTGAACCCCACTTCAGATGGAGAAATAAGTTGGCGCAGTGCTTATTCCTTTGATAGAGATTCCCAGGATGTATTTGACTGATGACACAATCAATTGTATTAAGTTTTAACATGTAGATGCACCCTTTTTACCAAGTTAGTGTGTTGGATTGGGTTGGAGCTACACAACCCACCTAAATTCGATGCAATAGAAAGGGTGGACACAGTTCTAGAGAAAATGGAAGCACGAGTCTCAGAGGCTTAGAGGGTAAAGGAAATGGGTGTATTAACTAGAGGGCCCCATATTATGGGCCCAATTAATCATCATTAATATTGGACCCTATCAAGACAAGATATCAACAAGAGTGGTGTTATAAACCTTTTACCAATTTTCAAACCTAGGGATTCGTACAAACTTATGAAGGTTCTACAAAATTTATGCAACTACAAAGAGAAACTGACGATGCCTAATAGTATGCAATCTTTTAATTCAATATTTCTAAAGTAGTACTCGTAAAAAGAAAAGGGAATTCAATAAAAAATCTAAGAGTTGCAAGAAACATGGATCTTCATTATGCAGTCAGACACATATCCTTTATCAGTTGTTTTCAGAGACATGTTTTAAGAAACTCTTCACCTAGTTTTCAACAAACCTTTTGAAATGCTTCCTAATCTACCCTACCATCAACATACCAATCCCAAGCTGTTATTTTCCTAGTTTTGATAATAAAATCTCATGTTAAAATAAATTAACTTTAAATTGCATAAACAATAAAGGCATATTTGTTGAATTAAAATTGCAAAAAACAGTTTATCAAATCTAGTCTATTTGGAATACTGGAAAACTTCTACAAATTGTAGTATATATACACTATCTACTATGTTCTATCAATCTTTCATACTTAAAACATTAAATATATCTAACACAGAAATTCCTGTAGTCACCTATGGATGGGACCTAATCCAAGGTGATTACAGGAATGAAAAATTACTTACTAAGTTGGAGAAATAAGACTTTTCATATATATTGAAAATAGGTTTTTATCATCATGATTTAGCATCTTTCTTCTAACCGTAATAAGAAATGAGTTTATAACAAAAATGAGCATTCACCTCGCTAGTTGCTCCCTTTTGGTTTAAATATAAAAATGTATTTCTATTCTATATGCTAACATCTAGTCTACGTAAAATATCTTCATTTAATTATCGTTGAGTGTGTTGGTGTGATCACTCGAGATAAGGTAGAGTGATAGGGAACTTTTGGAATTGATGTATATCACCTGCTTGCTCTTGTATACTTGGGGACTAGGCTTCAAAGTGATAAATCTTTGAGTCTCTTTAAATATGCTACATGTGTTCTCTTTGTTGAAATTGAAGATGATGGTCAAAACTGATAGTGATTTATTTATTGATTGCATGCGCCTTGTGATAGCTACAATAAGGAGTTAACAATGGTATATTTATCTTTGGTCAAAATTGGAAGTGTTGTAACAAATATTGGCAATGCCTATTCATCATCCTTCCGTCTTTAGATGATCTGGAACTTATTAAAAAATGGCACTCCTTCTGGATGTTGAGTCATAGATAATGTAAGATGGAACATGGTTCCTTCAAACTCTGCTAGATCACCAGGTTATTAGTATTTTTGTGGCACATTAGTCACACAAAATGTAAATAATTAATCAACAAAATAAATAATTATAAATCTAAATATAATCCAAACTAAGTGCCTTCCTTGTCTTATTTTATGTATATGATCTCGATATTTGGGTTTTTTTTAACCAAAACGAGTAATTTTATTTATTTATTTATAAAGAATAGATTGGGATTTCACCCAAATACAATTTGTTTCCAAAAAAATTCAGTTCCTTACATCCAAAAAACATTTGTCACGGAATGGGATGCATTAAACAAGATCCTTCATTCATGCTTAACATTCCTACAGGAAGAAGGCAGCCCTGATTGGCTTTGAGATCTTCTAGCTTGTTCAAATCGCGAAGAACGTGGTAAGAGGTAACTGAATCACAGTCAATCAAAATGAAATGAAACCTTTGCATAGTCACATTCAGACTGAGGATATTGAACATTGAATCAAAATTTAAAATTTTAATGATTATTTCATAATCTCTAAAGATTTTCAAGTTATTATGACCTGCTTCCTTTGCAAGTTGACAAGCTTTCATAAGAGCAAATAATTCTGCTTGGTTATTTGTAGTTTTCCCAACTCCCCAGGTGAAACTTGTTTCTAGTTTTCCACTTGGATAGAAAATCAAGCCCCCTGCCCCAGCTTTCCCTGGGTTTCCTTTTGACGCTCCATCAAAGAATATCGAGGATTTATTTTTAGATTGCCACCAAGCTGAAAATTCCTTTTCTGAAAGTCTGACCTGCCAAAATGGTTTAATAACAGGCCTACTTAGACCCATCTGGATTTTATCCACTGACTTTGAACCGAGCCAATTGAGTTCAACTTCTAAGTTAGTTCGAACTATTTGAAGGTTTCCTACTACTCCCAAAAGAAATGCCTTAGCTTTTGATGCTACAATTTCTAGATTCGGTATTTTGCTATTAAAGACCGAATCATTTCTAACCAGCCAAATTTTCCACCAAATAAATTTTGGAATGGCTTGCCAAATTTTTCTCCAAGCATGACTGGAAAGAAGAGCACTAGGATAACTTGACTGCCATTTTTTAAAGAGAGTAACAGGTTCAACGTTTAAAGGAAAAAAAGAGTAGGGCAACCCACGCAATACAAAAGGCCAAACTTTTTGAGCAAAATCGTAGTGAAAAAAAATGTGAGCTGTAGACTCAACAACTTGTTGACATAAACAACACCAAAATGGTCCAAATAAAACTCTTTTAACCAAGTTTTCTCCCGTTGATATTTTCTGATGCATTATAGTCCAGATGAAAAAATTAATTTTTGGAATGTTGGGAAAATTCCACACCATCTTCCAAAGTGTTGTATTGTGGAAACCTGAAGAGCCCAATGAGCATGAATGTGTTGAATGCAGCTGTTTGAACCCATTAGAAACATAGTAGAAACCAAAATTTCCCCAGCCCTGCGAGTCTTTGCAGGTACGATGAATTGGAGCCAGTCTTGTCAGCCTGTCTAATAACAAATTTTGATGAGCAGAGTAATTGGGAAGATCACGTTCTGTCATTAAGGGAAGAGACCAAGTGTTCCAATTGCCATTGACATCCCAATAGGTTATATAAGCCAGTCTCATAATTCCTTTATTCATCAGCCAATTCATAATCTCAAAAATAGAGACATCAGACTTTAATGGAGTGTGTCCATTAATTTTGTCATCCCACAGAAAGGTCTATCTATCATTACCTGGGATTCGATAAAGATGCTGAACGAAAAATTCAAGACTTTTCCTGCATAAATTTCATATAATGGATCCTTTAGGGGTATTTGCCAATTGGATATTTCTTAGTGTTCCTCCATGAAGGTATTTTTTCCAGAGAAGGTGACTAACCGGGTGCTTTTTATTGGAAAACAATTGCCATAACAATTTGCCTCCCATTGCTATATTAGACATTCCTGGATCTTTGATTTGCAATCCTCCTTCAAGAACTGGTCTTTTTACAGTTTCACATTTAACCAGATGCATGTGGTTTTGATTTCCTTTCCCACCTCTCCATAGGAAGTCTCTGAGTAATTTTGATATCTGATCCATAATAGCTTTTGGTGCCAGGAGTAAAGAAGATTGGTAAATAGGAAGATATGAGAGGACTGGCTTGATTAGAATTACTTTTCCTGCCTTTGTAAGCCAATGACCACCCCACGAAATAATCTTTGCTTTAATCTTACTAATGATTTCTAGCCAAAGAGAAGGATTATTTTGTCCCAAGGTTACTGGTAGACCCAAATATTTGACCTTATCCTAAGAAGCATATCCTTCAAAACCCAAGATCTGTGAAATTTTATCAACTTTTGATTGACCTGTATTCCATCTGAACACTGCATTCTTACGGTTATTGATTAGAGCCCCTGAAATAATATATAATTGATTCATAATTTTAGAGAAAACTCTTGCCATTTTTAAGGAAGCCCCTCCCAAGAGCAGGGTGTCATATGCGAAGAGAGCATGGTTGATAGCATCTACTCCTACTGCTGAAGTTATGCCTGGACCGAACCCATCAATTTTTCATGTGGTTAGCTTCCTGCTTAGAGAATCGACCATAGGAATACACAAAAAGGGAGACAAAGGAGAACCCTGTCGAAGGCCCCTGGTAGCTTGAAAGAAGTTTGCTGGTCTGCCATTTACTAATGGCGCTATCCAAGGATTGTTAATGCAAGCTTTAATAAAATTTATAAAGGCAAAACTAAACCCAAAATATTGGAGAGCCGAGAAAAGAAATGAATGCTTTACCCAGTCAACGACATTTGCTATATCAAGTTTGATAAGCATGCCCTTCTCCTTCCGCAAAAATTTGGAATACATAGCTTCCTGGACTTGAATAACATTGTCTAGTATATGTCTCCCTTTTACAAAACCTCCTTGAAGAGGAGAAATCAACTTCCCAAGCAAAGGTTTAAGTCTGTTTTCTAAAAGTTTAGAAAATCATTCGGAGAAAATATTTCCTAATTACTGTCCAACAAATTCGATAAAAGTGAAAGGAGAATCCATTAGGGCCAGGAGCTTTATCCGGCCCCATGGACCAAATAACATCAATAATTTCTTGGTCTGAAAAGGGATTTGGCATTAGCTCATTATTTTCTTCCTCACTAACCAGACTAGGAATATTGGACAAAAAATCAGAGATATAATCTGAATTAGAGGAGCCATCCTCCCTGTATAGATTCTGAAAATGAGTTTCAGCCAATTGTTTAATTTGAGAAATTTCTTTGACCACTTCACCGAACTTGGAGGAGATTTCTGAAATATGATTTTTAGAAAGTCTAACTCTGCACTACTTGTGAAAGAAGGAGGTATTCCGATATCCAGCTTTCAACCAAGTACTTCGAGACTTTAGTCTCCAATATTCTTCTTCTTGCCTGAAAGCTTGGAAAGAATTGAACTAAGCTTTTTGCTCTTTTTCAAGTAAAGCTGGAGTAATTTCTGATTCTTCCATTTCTAGCTGGATTTTGTCCAGTTTTTGAAGGGCTTCTTTCCTTTCACTGATTGGGTTTTTTTGAGTAAGTTTGACCTAGTCCTTTAACACAGCTTTGGTGTGAATGAGCTTCCTCTCCCAAACAAAATTTGGAGATCCAACAAATCGAAGATCCCAAGCCATAGTTATAGTGCTCATAAATCCATCGTTGTCTTTCCACAATGGGCTGAATTGAAATGGAATAGGGCCAAGATCCTCTTCATATTCAATCTACAACAAAATTGGCTTATGGTCTAAGGTGATCTTAGGCAAGATACTAGAGGAGATGAATTTTTTAGCTGACAACATAAAACTATGCACCAGAAAATGGTCTAGTCTGGCAAAGATGTTAGCTGCACCCAATTTATTGTTTGACCACGTGAACCTTCTCCTTTTTGGCTTGAAGTCTATCAGCTCCAACGATAAAATAAAATTATCCACCAGTTTCAGCAAGGGATCTCTCCCATAAACACCGCCTGATTTTTCTTTTGCATTCAAAATTATATTTAAGTCACCAACAATTATTATATTTGGGATCCCAACGATTAAATTTTAGTCAACGATTATTATATTTGGGAAACACTCTGGAGAATTACATTGATGAGGCTGCCAGCGATCTCCAACAATCTTTTTTTTTCCTGAGAATTGACTGACACATAAAGATTAAAGAGGAAAATTGATTGCTGACTTGGAGTATGATGAAGTTTTCTAAAGATCCAATGTTGTGAAGTGAGATAATTTTCCGGAGAAAAAACATTTGCTGTCCATAAAGTAGAAATTCCACCAGTAGTGCCTCTGGCACTCACCGCCATACCAACATTCATTCTCCATATTTTACAGCTAATGGAAAGAAGACTATCCTCATCGATTTTTGTCTCTTGGAGCATAAGAACACTTGGAGAAGCCATTCTTATAAGTTCATTAACACCTTCGACTTTTGAAGAATTGCCAAGCCCTCTACAATTCGAAGAGACAAAGTTCATTATTTGACGGAAGGGGTAGGGCCTCCTTTTATAGGTCTGGCCTGGGTGTTCCTTCTGATTGACATCTCTATAGTTGTTTGAATTCCTTGCATCTTAAGACATTTGGATTCTTCCTCTTGAACCATCTGATGAGATTTTTGCCCTTTTTTGGATGACCTCTCAAGGGGATCTTCATCATATGAACCAGAATTGTCCATTGGTTTCTTTTTTTTGCCATTTATGCATATGTAGGAGAATGGCCTTCCACGGGAGTGTTGAGAGTTGGTTCAACAAAACTTTTAACTTCTTCACTTATTTGAGTTTGAAATTGAGGGACTTCACCCTCTTCAAGCACTAAAAGCAGTTGTTCTTCTGGGGTGCTCAATACTTCAAAATTGTTTTGAGATGATGGTTCCTTCATAGCTGCTCCATTTTCTTTCTGTTTCTACCCGGAGGAGTTGCTACTTGTCCCCAATTCTACTCTTTGTCCATTGACTTTGTTTCCTTGCTTTGCTGAGCTATATTTTTGAACTTGGGTCCATTGATATCCCTTTTCTTTAACAACTTCTTCCTCAATTTTTTTCTTGCAAGATCTGGAAAAATTCCCATAACCATGAAAAAATTTGCACTTAAAGGGAAGTTGCTCATAGTCTAGCTCTTGTACATAACACCAATCTGCTACTGTCAAGTTAATAGCTTCAGGGAGCCCTACCTCCAAATCCACTTCAACACAAATTATGGCACAAGTGTATTGGTCTCTTCAATCAACCCTATCAATGTATTTCCCCATAGTGTTTCCTATAGCTTATGGGAATCCCAAATTCCAGCAATGGAGAGGTAGATGTGGCAACCTAACCCAAACAGGAACTGTAGATGGGACATCTTGATTCAGATCAAAATCCAGAGTCCATTTGTTCAAGTAGAGCCCTTGAGGACCCATGAAGTATGGCCCGTTTCTAAAGATTAAATCTCTATTAGCTGAATTTTCAAAGAGAAAAAGATAATATCCCTTACCTATCAAATTGCTGCAAATTAGTTCTGAGATGAGAGGTTTCCAGTTCCTTTGAACCCACCCTGTGATTGTCTTAGGGGAGGGCCATAGCCTGGTGAATTGGCCGATGAGCTCTGGTCAACAATATTTAGAGCTGTTTGGAAAGTTTGATCCACTGGGAGAACTACCAAGGGAATATTGTCAAGCTTCTTTAGGAGCCCCTTCCATCCACCATGACCTCGAAATAGATATCTCCAAGAGCCAATAGAGGCAAGAACTCCTAGCACAACGCAACAGACCCATAAATATTCTCCAACGCTGAGGAAAATATTTTCTCCTACGATCGAACACTGGGAAAGAACCAAGAGATGGCTCGACTAGCTCCGATCTAATACAAGGAAGACTCTACCTGAGCCAAAATCCAATCATATTAGCCACCAAAGAGAGCCGAGAGGCCAGAAATCTTCTTGGAGCGAAATTTGAATTTCCTTCCTTTAAGATCGTCCATATTTGGGTTTTACAATGCTCCATTTTACCAAATAAATGATTGATTTTGTAACCAAAGGTAAGAGCCATCATCACTCTTCAACTTAACATTTTGTACATCCCTACATAACTGTTAAACTGGGAGAATATTCTGCAGATATGTTGTCCCTGATATTCCATGCATAACACTTAGTCAGGGTTCTAGGTGGATGGTATCCCTTGTGCCTTCTGATTGTTTCCCAATTTGCTTCCTCCTCTTCCTATGTCCACTGCTAATTGTTGGTAGAGATGAGAAGCAGGGGACTAAGCTTGATACCTATCCACTGTAACTTCATTTGTTCCATTGCAACAATATACACAGAAGATCTATAGAGGGATTTATTCAGATTAGAAGGTGAATTTACTTACATCGATCAAAATTTATCATAGATATGTTCCCACCTGGTAGTGTTAAGTCGAATGACCTGCTTGTGTTTTCTTCTAATGTTCTCTCTTTGAAGTTAGCAATGGAATTTGCTTGCTTTTCCTGAATTACTACAGACAACTCAACATATTGAATTAAAATTTGGTATGAGGTAGTGAATGGGTATGGAATAAGGGCTTTTGCCCTCATAAAGAGTTGAGAACACTTTTCAACCTAATGATATTTGTTCATCCACGTTTCTTTGATGTATTCATTCATGACCCATGAGCAGAAGGACCATAATTGCACATCCCCTATATAGGGGTTTGGATTCCATTTAAAAGGATGAGACAATACATAATTAGGAAGATAAAATTTAATAAGTTGGTATTTTCCATACTCCCCTACCTCTTGATTGGTATCAATGAAACTTTTTGCGGTTTCCAACTTTTCAGGTTTTTTATGTTGTATTCTCTTGATTTGGTACCATAACGATATCTCCTTTAGAAATAACGAATATAATCGAAATGGTGGACGACAAGTCCCAAGTTCTTTCATAATTTTAAACATTTGTCTAACCTTTATTCCAATTCAACCTTTTCTTTCTCTCTTTCTTTCAATTCCGCCCCATAGTGTTTTAAATCTTTCTTCATAATAGTATTATGTGCAATTAGTTATTGTTTGTCCTATTGACTTTGCATCTTAATGGCTTGGATTTTCTCCTCTAGAGGGTGTAGCTCATATTATTCATTGATCATATCTTGGACATCATGAGAAGCCTTCAAAGCTTCCACTGTAAGAGCTATCCTTCTCCATTTTATCACTTCTTGATCACGTTCTTCAATCTGCCTCTCCAATACATCGATTTCTTGGTCTTTTTCTTACAATAACTAGTGAATATCCATGCCAATGGGGGTTATTTTTGAGGTATCACCAGGAAAATCATCGGGGAATTCCTCTAGTGATTACTCAGGAACCTCTGGAGAATCATTCAATGCTTCATTATGTATGTCTTCTTGCTTTCCCATGTCTGTGATTTCCTTCTCACTACCTTGAGCATTTGAGTCTTCGACCTGATGTACCTCTTGTTGCTATGCATCTTGTATGCTAATTTTCTCTTTTTCCTTGAGATTCCTTTTATCTCCCAGCTGCATAAGAGTATCAAAAACCTCTTTCTCCTATATCTTAGGGATAAATTCTCTTTCTTTTTCTTCTTCCTCCTTTTCTGCTTGTTTGTCTTCTGCTAACATTCGTTTGATGGTGGCTCTAATTTTCAGTGAGACTTGTCTAGAGGATCCCTTCTTAATTGCAATTAATAGAGTTTTGGATTTTTAAATGGGGGGATATGCAGACAAAACTATTTTTTCTCGCTTCGTAGATGGTTTTGTGGATGGAGGAGGAGTCATGACTAGTGATATTTCTTCGAGGGAATGACTAGGAAAGACATGGTTCCGCTTTATAAAATAACTGTATCACAACATTATTGATTTTTAGGAAGGTTGACCATGAGAGAGGGAAATAATGCATGTTCATGGTATGAAATATTATCAATTTAACTAGGACATTGTGGTACAATGAGTTTGGCTTCCCTATCTGAAATTATTTGTGAATTCCTCAGTCAACCCTTCGTGGTAACCATCAAATTTATGAAAATATCACATCCATCCCGCATCCTCAAAATGATTCACTGCCTTTGGATTTCGATACAACTTGGAGTGGTCTGTGGGCTCATGTTTCATAGAGTCTCTAGTCATTCTTGCACATTTTCTATCATGGAATACAAAAATAGGGGCCAACTGGAATACCTTTTCAACTGCGATCTCACCCTCTATGTCACAAGCGACAACTTGGTTCTGGATGCTTCTTACTTTTGTTTAGAAGATGAGTCCTCCCTATGAATTAAATGGATTATTTTTTGAAAGGCATGCTTAGCTCATATGGGCTCATGTTATAGTTACCAACTATCATGTCTCCACTTGTCGTTATCATCATAGTTGTCACTCACCTTTAGCATTGAGTGGTCGATTATGGTGGTGATTCTCACGTATGTGAATCATATTTTTACATGCAGTTTGATGATATCCCTACTCATTATTTCCTCATTTGAAGTTTTTGAACAAGTTTCATGTTCCATGATTAGGTTTAGTGGTCATGTTTATCAATCAAAACCCAACCTAAGCTTTCAACCTTACAACCTTATACTTATACTATCCCTCCCCAAGTAATTGAAGTTTGACGTCCACATAAAATTAAGATGGTAGGAAACTTAGGTAGGATTTTTATTAGACTAGAAAGGGATTTGTTAAGTTGAGAAACTTTTACCTTAATGAGTTACTTTGGTGCGTAGTGGGTGATTTGCAATGTTGTCATGAAACTTGGCATAATTTTGTAGAGTTTATACATTTTGTAGAATGTAGTTGTTGCTTAGGATAAATAACTGCTTGGTACCTGAAAGAAGATGTTTAATATTCAAGGATAAAATCGTGGTTTTGTTTCTCTCTCTCTCTCTCTCTCTCTAACAGACTGTGAGATCACCTTTAAAGGTTTTCTGTCAGACGGTTTGTCCTAGGCACTTCCTACGAATTTTTCATCTGAATTTTCTTCTTCTTCTTTATATGGAAAATTGCCTTTGTTGGAGGTTTTCAATTTTACACGTTGTCCCAGACACTTCATACTAATTTTTTACCTGAGAATTCTATTTATTTTTATTTTTGTTTCCTTTTTTTTTGTAATGTTGATTAGGTTAGAGGAGGGCCTGGCTTCCCTGATATTAGTTGCATCTCTGTTGCTTTCTATTTTTCTATAAATTTTTCCTTGCTGATAGTCTTATTGTACAACTTTAGACGATGGCCATTGAATAGCATTGGAATATGTTCCTCATATATAGTGGAGATTCTAACCGATCCATTGTCATAGACGATGTAAACCGAATAGGGACCCAACCATTAGTTCTTAATTTTTCTTTGAAATCCTTAAATCTTCATTTTTACGAATTTGTTATGCTATGCCTTCCTTTGATGCTGAACTATTTATGTATGATGTAAGGTATGTTGTGTGAGTTCATATAGTTGATTGAGCTGGAGTAGTCTTTCCCGTTGGGATGTAGATATGTCCATATTGAGGTCTATTGTCGTACTTAATGTTTTGAGCTTATATTCTATATCCATCATTGTCTTCTTCCCATAGACCAACTCATATAGAGTGAGTCATGTGGTTGCCTTCTAGATGGTGTTATATGCCCATGCTGCTTCATGAAGTCTATTGGTCCAATCCCTTTTATGAATTTGTATTGTTTTGGTTAGGATTTTCTCTATTTCTCTATTTCTAAATTCGCCTTGGCCATTTGGCTGTAGATGGTAGGATACTGATTTTCTGTGCTTGAATTTGTTTATCCTGAGAATATATTCAATCAAGTTTGATGTGAATTGTTTACCTCTATCAGGAACTAACTCTCCAAGAGATCCAAATCTAGTAAAAGTTTATTCTATGAGAAATTTGGCAACCGATTCCTCATTTGCTAATCATAGTGTTTTCACTTCCACCCATTTAGTAAGGTAGTCTATGAATACCAATATGTGATGCTTCATGTTAAATGGAGGATCTATAAGTCCAATTAATTCAATCCCCCAATTTTCAAAAGCTTCTATTGTTACCTGGGGATGGAGGAGCATTTCATCTCTTTGTGTTGTCTATCCCATCCTTTTATAGTCATCACATCTTGAAACATAATTTGCTGCATCTCTGTAAAGTTGGGTAGTAGTATCATTTCTGCAACACTTTGTATGTTGACCTTTTGGTTGCATAGTGTCCACCACATGATTCATCACAACAAGCATGAAGAACATCATGGACTTCATCTTCTCATGTTATGAATTAATCCTCCCTTGACCACCATGTTCTATTTATCTTTTCCTAGCTTAGGAGGTCATTTCCACTTCACTAGTTCCATGGGGGAATCATTTGGGGCTTACCTAACACTCAAAGCACCTATCTGCATGAATTTAGGAGCTCCAAGGACTAATCCCTATAATTTAGGAACCCACTCTTAGTGCCACCAACAGTCACCAGCAGTTGACCCTAGTCGGTGTTCAATTATGTTTAGTTATGCTCTGTTTTCCATCAGTTAATTCACTTTCAGTCATCTTAGTGCTATTTTGCATGATTTAATGGAGCTAGGGTGCCTTTTCTCACCTAACTCAGTCAATTAGCTGTTTGTGATCTAATTCAATTATTCAGAGTTGCATTAGAGAGCTCTAGTGGTGATTTTCCCACATCGAGTTATCTCTGGAGTTAGTCAAGGTTGTTAGATTTGAATCCTAACTAAGGAATTCAAATTATCTTATTTTTAACACCATTGTATTACACACACCATACTGATTAATGGATGTAATGTTATTCTTCCAATTTTGTCTCCACGTGTGTGCAATTTTTCCATCAATAATTTGATCAATGTTTACTAAATTCTTCCTCTATTCTACAACCTTCTTTTCAAAGTTAATTCATGCTGGTTTGAAGATCCTTGAATTAGCTAAAATCAAACATGTTATCGGAGTAGATATCCAGATCAACTTCAAACCTCAAAAACTTCCATTGATGCACCATAAGCAATTGGGTTCCACATAATTCCCGGTATTCTTGCCTTACTCCCTATGGATTATATCTAGAGAATTCTATCCAGGTGTGATACACCCAGAGAAAGTGCACATATCAAAGTGGAGAGTGTTTGAATTGGTTTGATTGCGAATTGAAGTGTTTTGCAGGTTTTTTGCACGTACATTCAAATATTTTCTAAAGAATTAATTGTTCTTGAAGCTATAAGATGGAGAATTCAATAAATTTGACACCTAAAATCCTCACAACCTTCAACTATCTTGATTGTGGGGATTATATGCAGATTTTCTTGTGCAACAAGGGTCTATACAGGGTTACCATGGGCAGAGAGGTCGAACCCCAACAACCTCTTGAAAAGTCGAAGCATCTGAAAAAGTTGGATGAAGTATTTGGATTCATATGCATCCACATATCCAAAGAGTTACTAATCCATCTTAATGGGATGAAAAATCCAAAAAAATTATGGGAGAAGATCGAATCCTTATTTGGAAAGTAGGATGAGATGAGGGGCCATATTCTGAAGAATGAGCTGATAGCACTACAACCCAACATCTTCAAAATTATACAACAGTTTTTTCTCAAAATTCAAATCTCTTATCATGTAATGCAAGCAATGTGGTATTGATAAGAAGGATGAGTGATTGGTACTCCCCATTCTAAGCAAACCTGGCCCAGAATTCTTAGTGTTTGTATCCACCTTTCATTCCGGGAGACTGACAACTCCTCATTGGTGAATTCCATCCCTTAATGCATTCACATAATCTATAATACAGGAAGAAGACAAGTTGATAGAGACGAGAGCCCCCAGAGCATCACCAAATCAATCTCTCTTGGCTAGTGAGACAAAGAATGCGCAAGCAAAGAGGAAATTGGAAGGAAAGGAGAAGAGGAACACTAAATTTGAACCTAAATAAGATTTTGATCTTGCAGATGAAGCCTCATGCTTTAAGAAGGATAAACATCAGATATTTAACAAGGGCAAGTGTTCCTACTCTAAGAAAGGAAACCATAGAGAGAAAGGTTGTATGAAGAAGACCATAGATCAGATGTCAAGAATCCTTAAGCAACACAATATTTCCCTCCCTTAAGGTGCAATGAAGACTGAATCTAGAGATAATACCAAAGATCATGAGAGATGCCATGCACTAAAGGATGCTTTCCTCATTGATTTAGGAGCCTCCAATCACATGGTTGCATCCAAAGAATCATTATCTTCATTACAACTTATTGATGGTACAAGTATTCATATGGGAGATGACACTCAAATCCAAGCTAAAGGGAAGGGTTCAATCAAATTAGAGCATGGAGTGTTCAAGAATGTCCTCTATGTGCCCTCCTTAGAAAAAAAATTATTTTATGTATATGAGATGACTCATATAGGATCACCAAAGCGAGTTGTATTTGGTACTGACTCAATGGAGATCTCATATATCTCAATTGGGAAGATTATAGTGAAAGGTGTTGCAAACCATGCTTTCAAGGCATATGAATTCTCACACTTTTTGGCATACCTAGATCTAGTGCACTCTCAGCTGTTATTTGAAAGGGAAGGTAAATTCATCCTACCTAACCATTTTTCAAATGATAATGTTTCCATTAATGTTTCAGATTCAAAATCTGAAGAAAAGGACCAAGTTTAATCAGTTTATCGAATTGAAGATGAAGTTCAATCGTGTTGATGTATTTGTAACTTCAGAATGTATTCACTTATTGTATTTCATTGTACCCCGACGTAGATGTTTATTCCTCCAATTAGGAGAGTCATTAATATAATAAAGTCATGTAAAGTCATTGAGGTTAACCCTCCATTGTAAGTCGAGGAAATAGTCCCCACAGTTGAGGGGTATTAGGGTTATTAGACTCTCCTAGTGAGGTCAGCCTTGTAGAGTGATTGTCAAGTGGAAAACTAGTATAAATAGAGAGTGAGACTCTCTATTTGAAACACACACTCACTCAAAAATAGCGCATGAGTGAGAGAAGAGGAGATCACACAAGTGAGAGAGAGAACAACTGTCGGAGATCATCTTTGCTTCTTTGGGTTTTACTTTTTCCATTGGTGCTCATTCTATCTCCAAGGAAGTTGCATGGTTTTTCCTTTATGGTTTCCTCGAGGAAAATTCTTTGTGTCTATTGTCTCTTGTGATTATTGCTGTGCATGTTATTCTCTCAGGTAAGATCCAAGATCACATTGATTAAATGATAAAAATATAACAAATCGGATCTACATCCATATCCAATCCCTACTCCCAGTCCTAGACCTAAATGGGCTCAAAAAGTTATTGAGGATGCTGGGAACATGACTGGAGAGTCTTATGACAAGAGAAGAAAAAGATCTCAGTTTCAAAATGAGATATTTGCACTATGTCAAGCAAATTCACTTCTCCTAGAGAGGTGATACAAACTCCCAGAGAGATGCTTCATGATGGTAAGGTCTATTCATTAATTCTACTCACTGAAGAACAAATTGGATCATGTCAATTTTCCTCCAAAAAGAAGAGACAAAGTCAATATTTCTTCTCCTATATGCCATCAAATTGGAAGAAGGTGGAGAGGTTCACATGCACAGTACCAGGAAACTAGTGCACAGAAGGACCATCACACCACATTCCCGCTCCACAGAGATGCAGATTGCATAAATATTTTCACAAGTTTTTTATTCAAGAAGAAATTTTCTCTTGATGTGAAAGATTGATCCTAGTTTTTCCCGCTTATTTTTAGGGGGGGGTCCCATGAGATTTTCCCCATTTCCTCGATTGTTAAGCAATCATTTTTTGCATTTAGATTGTATGTGTGACCTTTGGTATTAGTTGTTAGGGCCCAGGTTTTCCAAGTTAGGATTAAGGCAGAGTGCTAGGATTAATTAATTAATCCTCCTTTGATCACCATAGTCTATTTGTCTTTTCCTAGCTTAAGGGGTCATTGCCACTTCACTAGTGCCATGGGGGACTCATCTGGGGCTCACCTAACACTCAATACACATGTTTGCATGAGTTTAGGAGCTCTAGGGACCAGTGCCTATAATTTAAGAACCCACTCTAAGTGTCACCAACCTTCACCATCAGTTGACCCTAGTCGGTGTTCAGTTATGCTCTGATTCCCATCAGTTAGTCCACTTTCAGTCATCCTAGTGCCAGTGTGCATGATTTAAGGGAGGTAGGGGGCCAATTCTTACCTAACTTAGTCAGTTAACTCTTTGTGATCTAAATCAGTCATCCGAGTTTCATTAGTGAGCTCTAGTGGTGATTTTCTCACACCGACTTAGCTCCAGAGTCAGTCCAGTTTGGTAGATTCAAATCCTACCTAAGGAATTTGAATTATCCTATTTGTAACATTGTTGTATTGCATACAACATATTTATTAATGGGTGTAATGTTATTCTTCCAATTTTGTCTCCATGTGTGTGCAATTTTGCCATGAATAATTAATCAATGTTTACTAAATTCTTCCTCTCTTTTGTAGCCTTCCTTTCAAAGTTAATTCATGAAGGTCTGAAGATCCTCAGGTTAGCTAAAATTAAACATATCGGATGCATCTTTTCAAGATGTGGTATGATCCTTTCTTAAAAAGGTATCCCTATATCCATGAGAATGGATCACTCTTCATGATTATGTTGCAATTTTATTTATAAGTTAAGTGTTGAGGAAATTTTTTAGTAGCCAAGTAGTTTTCAATATCTGTAAACCATGGAGTGTGTATAGAAATGGGAAAAACATGTTCATATAGGAATGCATCATATATTAGATCCTTATCTACAACATGAGTTAGTATAGAGAAGTAATCTGCTACCACATTATGTTTCCCTGGTTTATCTATAATAGTTATATCAAATTCTTGCAATAGTAAAACCCATCTTATTACCCTACAACTGACATATGTCTTATTCATCAAATATTTAATTGTTGAGTGATTAGTATGGATGAACACTAATATCTAGTGAAAATTTGTTGATAGAATAAATAACTACAAGGAGTTCCTTCTTTGTGACAATATAATTGAGCTCCGGTCCTGTAATGTTCTTGATGATGTAATGGATAACATACATAAGTTTGTCTTTTTCTTGTCCTAGACTGCACGAATTGCTTTGTCAGAAGCATCATAATATATCTGGAAAGGGGTTTCCCAATTTGGTCCTTGTAATATAGGTGCTTCCATAATATTTTCTTTGATTAAATCAAATGCTTGATGGCAGTTAGCATCCCAATGAAATTTTCCATCTTCAATCATTAGTGAAAACACGTGGGAAACTATTTTAATATTGTATAAATCTTTGGTAGTATTCAGACTATCATACAAAGCTTCTAACCTCTTTTAATTTATGTCAAGTTGATTATAACCTGGATTTTTGAAGGATCTAAAGGGATTCCTTTTGTAGAAACATAATGCCACAACACTACTCCTTCATCCATCATTAACTGGAATTTTTCCTTACTTAATAAAATATTAATTTCTATATATATCTTAAGAACACTTTCCAAGTTCACGATAACTTCCATAAAATCATCTCCATATGGGGTAAAATCATCCATGTATATCTCCATCCGGTCATGGATAATTCAACAAAAATACTCAAGATTTCTCTTTGAAAGGTAGCCAGGGCATTGCAAAATCTGAAAGGAAGGACTATGTAGGAATTTTTTTCCCATGGATAGGTGAACATAGTCTTTTCTTGGTATGTTGGATGGATTTGTATCTGGTTATATCCACTAAAACCGTTTAGAAAGGAGAAGAATTTTTTCCCTGCTATGATAACTAAGACCTGGTCAATAAATGGCAACAGAAAGTGATCCTTCTTTGTGGCTTTGTTCCATTCCCTATTGTCTATACAGACCCTCCGTTTGCCTCCTTTCGTTAGGACAATCACTAATGGTGATACCCATTCAATGTATGATATAAGGTATATGAATCCAACATCAAGTAGTTTTTGCAGCTCTGTTTTGACAATGTCCTGTAAAGATGGATTCATTCTTTGTTGTTGTTTCCTTACAGGAGTGGCATCACCCTTAATGTCTATATGGTGATGGAAAATGGTTGGTATTACCCCCTTCATATTCAAATAACTCCATGCAAAGGTTTTCTGGTATTTAGTGAGGATTTTGATAAGTTTTCCCTCTTGTTCAGGTGCGAAACGATCACTAACTTTCAATGTTTTGTTAGGACTAATCTCTATGGTTTTGGTGGTTGCTGATACTTCTTCCATAAGACAAATTTTCTGCCATATGGTCCCTTCTATTCCTATGTCCTCTAAATCTAAAATGGTATGGTTCTATCCAAAAGATATAGGTCTGTCATAAATATTTTGGATACAATTAGAGACAATTGTATCTTTCTATGGGGCTCTATGTGCTAAGGCAGTATCAATGGTTAAAGCATCATTAATAGGTTGATCAAAATCAATTTTTTGTAACTTCCATTGAGAATTTTCAATATCCAAATGAGGCCTGGAAGGAGGATATAGGCTTAAGGTCTTTGTCTCTAATCCATTTGTGATAGTCATATCTCCTTGCCTACATCTGATGTATGCATTAACTGTTGCAAGCCAAGGCCTTCCAATTATGAGAGCGTATCCACTAAGCTTAGCTTTGGAGTGCGTAACAATAAAATCTGCTGGATACTGCCATGTGTCTATGGTTATCATAATGTTTTCTAATATGCCATCTAGACAAATAGTATATTTGTCTGCAAGTTGTAGAATTGTAGTAGTTTTCCTTCGTAGGTTTTGAATGTCAAGTTTGATCATGGTATATTAAGTCATCATGTTTGTGGATGCTCCTAATTCAATGAGGGTTTTATAAATTAAATTATCTGCTATGTAGACGTCTACTATGGAATTCATGGGTTAGCATATTTCGGGTTAACGACTCTTCCCAGTATGAGGTATGGCAATTGTCTTACACCATTGATAGATATAAGATCTTTTGTTTTTATCTCTAGCCTTTTTATGTAGGTATCTCTAATGTATTGATCATAGATGGGGATTTCTTTAATATCATGTATAAGGGGAATTTTAACACACTATTTTTTAAGCTCTTTAAGTATGGGATTTTCAAGTTTTTCAATTTGTTTGGACTGTAACCTTTGTGGAAAAGGTGGAATAAGAGATGTTGTATATGTGATATGTTGTTCCTCTGTTACAAGTTCTTCTTCTCTTGGTTCTTCCTCTGGAGTACAATGTTTTGAGGGAGAAGGAGGTGTATCTACTTGTTCTTCTGGTTGATCTGTTGGGCGTGTTACATTTTCGACAGTGCAGGTTTAGCTAATTTACTTCTATGGTATCCACTGAGTAGGTTGGGTAGTTGGCTGCTTCAATGGTATATGTAGGTTGAACTTGTTTGTTATTAGGATACATAGTGGGTTGGGTCGGTAGGGGTGGCCTTGGTATTGGAGGGTTAGGATTTTGAACTTGTGGCTGAGTGGCATTGGTTATGGGAAGAGGCATAAGAGCAGGTAGTTGTTGTCATTGTCTCCATCCAGTGGAAGGAAATTTATTTTCATATGTAGGAGGTATGGGTTGAGGGTTTTTGCATTGGCTTGGTATAGTGGGTGTCCATTCAGGTGTAAGATATGGGTGTTGTCCATATTGGTTTAACAAAGAAGGTGGTGTATAGGTGGGATTAAATGTTTTTTGAGTATAAGGTTGTTGATATGGTGGACTATATGTCTAGCAGGTTGGTTTTCCTTGGAAATTTGAGTATTGTGGTTGATTATAAGGTTGTTGAAAAGGTTTATGTAGTCCCAGTATCCTAAGATTGATGTAGCAGAGGGATTGTACTATGATTTGTGTTTCATATAGGGTGGCATTCACAGAGCCTAAGTAAAGACATTCGTTTATAGGGTGTCTATCCAAACAAATCCCACAGCATTTCACTTTTTTGTCACTGACTTGCATTAGGTTCAACGAATACTCATTGTATTTAGGTTTCTTTCTACAATATGGGAAGAAAATAACTAAAGCTCTGTCTAATTCTTCTTTCTTTAATTTGGCTTACATGGAATCCATTTGTAATGCCATGGAATGTAAAACGTCTGATTCATATAGTCTAGAAAGTTTCCCAAATATGATTTGGTAATCATGGAAATGGATGGTATCGTTAAAAGATCTGAAAGATCCCTTCCCCTAGGTTTCTTCTTTGTAGATCTGGAGTGATTTTTGAATATTTGTCTTATCTCATCATAGTATTTTTGGTATATATCCCCATTGGATAAGAGGTTTAAGGTTTATAGGACTTCTTCTCTTACCCCTTGAAGAAGTAAAAGTTTAATAGATTTCTCATACAAAGTACAAGCATGAGCTAGTTTATAGCTAAGTTGGAATCATTCCTTGTATTCTTCTAATGACTCATTTGGTCCTTGCACCATCACAAATATATCGCCCATGGTTTCCTTGGTTTTACACTAATCTCTATATTTCTTCGTGAAAGTGCCTTTCATTTGATCCCAGGTAGAAATGATATTGGGATCTAAACTCATGAACCATATTAGTGCAGAGAATTTTAGAGTTGAGGGGAATATATTAAGTTTTTGTGCATCCATGGTGTAATCATAGGTTCTACATACCATTTCGAATTCAAATAGGAAGGTGTCTAGGTCTTCTGAGGTTATCCCATGAAAATTTGGTAATGCAACAGGGTTAATGTTCTTCATCATGGCTTCGTCATTAGAAATCCATGAAAAGGAAAATAAAAATGGGAGGTCACTCTTCATCGTTGTCCAACATTTTGTGATTCTCACCTCTTATGTTACCAACATTGTCAGATGAATCGTCTGTTGATCAACAAAGACCTTGTATTCTTCTTCTTGGTGGCATACGTTGAGTAGATGATGGGTCAGAAATATCAAGATTCTCATCATGCTCTCTCCTGTGGTTGTTAGTTAGGACAAATCGAACAAACTCGTCCCTAGATCTAGGCATTCATTCTAAGGTGGAGGGTTTTTTTCTTGTGTTTCTAAAGGTTTTGAAAATACTAACTATTTTAAGAATAAGTAACTAACGAAAAACTATTTTGTAGTAGAGAGACTTACCTTGTAGCATGTCTCCTTCTTACTTTCTCTGTTCCAATCACAACCTTCTTAATCTTGATGCAAAATCTAATTAATATTGTTGGGCTCCCTTGTGGTCTGGAATGCTTCTTTAGAAACGACACCAAAAAGTGATGGGCCTAATTCATCATCATTAATACTGGATCCTATCAAGACAAGATATTCATAAGAGTGGTGTTATAGACCTTTTAGTTTAATTGTAAAACTCAGGGACTCGTATAAACTTATGAGGGCCCTACACAATTTATGCAACTACAAAGAGAAACCGATGATGCCCAGTAGTATAAAATTTTAGTTCAATATTTCTAAAGTAGTACTAGTAAAAAGTAAAGGGAATTCAATTTAAAATCTAAGAGTTGCAGGAAACATGGGTCTTCATTATGTACTCAGGCACATATCCTTTATTAGTTGTTTTCAGAGACAAGTTCTAAGAAACTCTTCGCCTAGTTTTCAAAAAACCTTTTAAAATGCTTCCTAATCTACCCTACCATCAACATACCAATCCTAGAATGTTCTTTGCCCAGCTTTGATAGTAAAATATCATGTGGAAATAGTTAACTTTAAATTGCAGAAATAATAAGGGCATATTTGTTGAATTAAAACTGCATAAAACAACTCATCAAATCTACTCTATTTGGAATACTATAAATCTTCTACAAACTGTAGTAAATCTACGCTATCTGCTATGCTCTATCAATCATTCATACTTAAAATTTTAAATCTATATAACACATATATTCTCGTATTCAACTATGGATGGGCCCTAATCCAAGGTGATTACAGGAATGAAAGATTGCTCAATAAGCTAGAGAAANTCGTTTAAATATAAAAATGTATCTTTATTATAAGTACTAACATCTAGTCTATATAAAAGATATTAGTGCAATTAAGGCCCAGTGTGTTGGTGTGATCACTTGAGATAAGGTA
Organism: Pseudotsuga menziesii; assembly: GCA_001517045.1. Taxonomy (NCBI): domain Eukaryota; kingdom Viridiplantae; phylum Streptophyta; class Pinopsida; order Pinales; family Pinaceae; genus Pseudotsuga; species Pseudotsuga menziesii. Next base: position 2,213,252 of record LPNX010374975.1, read on the forward strand.
GAGTGACATGGAACTTATAACATGGATGTATAACATCTGTGTGCTCTTGCAGACTTGGGGAATAGGCCTCCAAGTGATAAATCTTTGAGTCTTATTGAATCTGCTAAATGTGTTCTCTTTGTTGAAACTGGAGATGTTGGTCAAAACTGATAGTGCTTTATTTATTGATTGCATGTGCCTTGCGATAGCTACGATAAGGAGTTAACATCAGGATATTGATTTTTGGTCAAAACTATAAGTGTTGTAACAAATACTGATAGTGCTTATTCATAATCTTCCTATGTCTTTAGATAATCTATAACTTAGTAAAAAATGGCGCTCCTTCTGGATGTTGAGTCATAGATAATGTAAGATGGAACATGGTTCCTTCATACTTTGCTAGATCATTGGGTTATTAGTAATTTTGTGGCACATTAGTCATAAAAAGGTAAAGAATTAATCAACAAAACAAATATTTATAAATCTACATATAATCCAAGCTAAGTGCCTTCCTTGCGTGAATCTATGTATATTATCTCCATAGTTAGGTTTTAGAATGGTCCATTTTACCAAAGAAATGATGTCATTTATAACCAAAGGTAGGATCTATCACCCTACACGTTGGTGGGCGACACACAAATAGGACTTGTGTAGTTGGGAACAAGTCAATACATGCATAAAGGTGAGGTTCCATCCTACTACAAACTTAGAACTAATGAACATATTCAAGGGTATTGAGGACCCCAAGGAACATTTATAGTATTGTAAACAAAGATAGATAATGAAAAGCATCTCGCACATGCAATGGGTACACAGGTTTATCCATACCTTGGTATGTACAACGGGAATGCAAGCCGGCAAGGGCGGATGAAATCAACATAGACATAGGTTTGTTAAGGAATTGACAAATCATGGCTCAATGATAGATGCCATGTGTGTGCCAATTGGGTTTCCATTTGTGATCATTACAGTAAATCCATCCTCCTAGTAGTGCTAATCTTTATTGTTGGTATGCGTGTTGAGAAATGTGTCGTGCATGAGAGGACAAGACAAAATAGTTTTTTGTTAACCCTTGATTCATGTACCTAGGTTTGTTAAGGCATTGGAAAATGCATGATGGTAGGCTTTAGTGATATGTGGAGAGGATGTGAAAGATGCCAAGAACTATATTAAACATTTATGTTTCTAATAAGGGTTTGTTGGTTCATGGATTTATGAATCATGGTAAATGGTAGTAGGAAAGACATTGTAAGAGGAGGAACTAGTTGATCTAAGAAGGAAATAATAGTGTTGGATGTAGGATCAACGTGTCATTCATGGTAAATGAGGTTGATTGGTTGAAGCTAAGACAAAGATGGAAATGCATGATAAAGTCATTGCAAGTGGAACTGTAACACCCCGATTTTGACCTCATTTGCATTAAAAATGTATATGATGTTTATATTGTATTTAATCATGGTGTGGAGCTAAAGGAAAAATCCCCACCATCGATTTAACGTTTTATGTTTTGGTGATTAAAATCATTTCCGATGGTATTTCGTGCTAGCCGAAACATTATAATTTTAGCATCATGTAAATATGTGATTTAATTAAAAACCCACAACCAGTTATGTCAATGCAAAAAATAATGAGATGGGGGCATGATTTCCTAAGGATAAGGGGGGTGGGGAATACTTAACCTTTGGGGCCAATGGGGGAAAAGCCAAATGTCAAAGGGATAACCCATGAAACAGTCAACTACCTTTCTTGTCTCATTCACCCAATCATTTAATTCTGCTAGAAATTGGTTGAAGTAGTTATTGCATGGGGATGGGAAGAGTATGGGCAAGGAAATTTGAATTTGGCGAAAACCCTTTTTTTGGGGAAAAACATTTTTGAATTTTGGGGCAAGTTGACACCCAAAATGCATGCCCATTTGGCCATACATCCACGTTCTCCATTTTCCTCACGCAGTGAAGCTTGGGAGTTGATTTACCTTCACAATTTTTCTGTTGTGTGTTCTCATTCACGATTTTGGGGCTCTTGGACGTTTTCCTCATCATTAGTCATCCACATTGGGGTTCTCTCAAATAGATGGAAATTTTCTGTGTCCAAGTAACCTGACTTGAGGCCTGGTTACCATCAGGTGAGAATCAAGGATGAAGACATTCATAAGAAAACCTTTAGAACAAGGTATGGACATTATGAGTTTGTAGTGGTACCATTTGGTCTCACAAATGCACCAGCTACATTTATGTGCCTTATGAATAGTGTCTTCAGCAGGTATTTGGACAAGTTTGTTCTTGTTTTCCTTGATGACATTCTTATTTATTCTAAGAACGAGGAAGAGCATGAAGAACATCTAAGATTGACATTGCAATTTCTTAGGGATCATAAGATGTATGCAAAGTTGAGGAAGTGTGACTTTTATAGAGATAGGATTCATTATTTGGGTCAAATTATCTCAGATGAGGGTATATCAGTAGACCCTGAGAAGATTGAGGCCATAATAAATTGGCCTACTCTAAGAAATGTAATAGATGTAAGATCTTTTATGGGACTTGCAGGATACTACAGGAGATTCATTGAGGGATTCTTCAAGGTTGCACATGCAGTCACTTCTTTGCAAAAGAAGGGAATAAAGTTTGAATGGACACTAAGGTGTGAAGAAATCTTCCGGCAGTTGAAAAATCTTCTCACGAGTGCATCAGTATTGAAGATTGTAGACCCAGAAAAATATTTTGTGGTGTGTACTGATGCATGCGGTCAAGGGCTTGGAGGAGTCCTTATGCAGGACAACCACGTGATATGTTATGAATTAATAAAGTTGAAGGAACATGAGAAAAACTATGCCATTCATGATCTAGAACTTGCAGCCATAGCACATGCTCTCAAGATGTGGAGGCATTACTTGATGGGCAGAATATTTGAGCTAAGGACATACCATTGTGGTATGAAGTATTTGTTTGATTAGCTTACTCTAAATGCTAGGAAAGCTAGATGGCTGGAGCTTTTATGTGAGTTTTATTTTGAAATCAAGCACATAAAGGGAAAGGAGAATAAAGTAGCTGATGCACTAAGTAGGAAGGTGCATGAAATGCATGTGGCATCCATTAGTATTTGCCAGTCATATTTGAGACAATAGATTGTTTTTTTTTTTGTAAATAAAAGCTATATTACTTCAGAAAAGCAGCATTACATGGAGATACAAAAATTGGGCATTTGATAGTCATCCCATTCCCCAGCCATACCCCTATTACATTAGGTCAACCTTTACCCAACCTTCCCCAAAAGAGGAAGAGCCCTAACTGTGCAGAGCTCAATCCCAGAAATACATACATCATTACAACTGAATAAACTAGCAAGATTAAAAGACAGAAAACACCGAAACTTATTGACAAAGGTGATAAGCATAAGGAAAACCTAGACAAAGAGCTAAGGCACAGCTTGCCTCCCAATCCTAGAGCAACGGTCATGCAAAGGACACTCCCCCTGCTGATCCAAAGAAGCTTCGCATGATGGGGGTGCAAGATCTATATTGACATTGCTTCGACCACCCGCGCGCCGATTGGAACCCCCAACCATTTGCTTCTCCATCTCAGGATGATATAGGGCGATACCCAGGTGAGTGGCAATATGATCCACTTTACGGTGCATTAGTCGACAATCTGAGCGGAGGGTGTTAATATTTTTGTTAATGGACCGACACTCTTCATTATGCTCCTTCTAGGCTTTGACTGGCTCTCCGTCCCATTCCTTCTTTGCCATCATCTCCTCTAGCTTAGCTTCGACGTTCATGGCCGAGTGAGTGACTAAATTCATTATAACCCGGTAAATCATTACGAGCCAGTCGTGGGCCGAGGCTCTGCCAGCCGTCGACCCTGGGTTAGCAACCCACCCTTCGACCTCCTCCCACACTGTTTTGATGGGAATCGACCTAACTTGCTCCCATTTCATTTTCTCTATCCCTTCCGTAGCTTGGTGATCCATTAGCGAAATGCGGTAAAAAACTCCGCCACCTCCTGGGCCTGTAATTGAGCCTGAGTTGTCGCCACCTTATTACGCCGGACCACAATTTTCCCCTTATCCTGGCTTTTTGCTTGTGCGCTGCTCCCTCCCGATTTTCCAGGACACCCCCGCAGCGGAGCCATCTTCCACTCTGTCTTTCCACTCCTCACCGAATTGCTCTGCAAATTTGTGCCACCACTAAAGCTTGCTAATCCAACCTCTTTATCCCACATATATCATATGAAGAGTCGAATGGCTAACTTGTTATTAATAGGCATGAGCTCTACTTTCATATTAACAGTTCTGTCCTATATGCAGATCTCCCATATCCTGTAATCACCCTTCCCCACACTCGACACGATTTGCAACACCATTTCCTTCTTCATTCCTATATCTCCCACCTGCAAGAGATCTATCCCATATCTCCTAGCCTGTCCTTCCTCGTACCTTGGATTAATACCGAAAGGACCATCCCAGGTTACCATGATCTTGGCATGCATGACAACATGTGTCAAAGATAAGGATCCGTGTAGTGTTCATGATGCCCCCTATCCCTATTGCGATCATTCCTCATAGCCTCCATCACCTGTCCTCCTGCATTGGCATCATGAGCATCCAACTGTCGGCATCTTGGCACCCATGGCTCTGCCTTGAAGTCCTCCAACTATCCCATCCTAGGGGCCACATTCCCACTCGTGCCAATATTCGCTAGCATGTCTACCACCGTTTTTGCATCCCTTCTGACGTGTTGAAAGGAGATCGCAGTGTGAGCCATGACGATGATGTAGAGTGTTTCCAACCTGCTGGCTAGGCGCCAGCTTGATGAGACCTTCTCCGTGGATTTTCCATTACTGAGATGCTTGGTCATCTAAACCAAAATGCTTGAGTCCCCTTCCACCACTACCGGGAGCCAACCGTTCTTGATCACTACCTTGATGCCTTGAAGCATTCCTTCCAATTCTGTCAAATTATTTGTGTCTATACCTATCGAGCCGTAAAAGATTTGCAAGATTTCACCATCCGAATTTCTGCAAACCCCTCCAAATCCTGCCTCGCCTGGATTTCCCCTTGCTGCGTCATCGAAATTTAACTTGAATACCAGGCGTGGCGGAGGAGACCACGAGTTCGGACTTGAGACTCTGCAAGTCTTAACCCTTTGGCACAGACCATACAGAGTACCCTTGCTTAGCCCCCATTCTTTCGCAACTCTCTGTCCTGGTCCTGAAAATTCTTTATCTTCCTCCATCCATTGCATGCTACGGATTATTTCCAACATGTTCGTTGTTAACATCTTCCACACCTCCTCCGAATATTGATGTCTGTCATGAAAGATTCATCCATTGCGCTCCTTCCAGACGACCCACATGACACTGCCCGAAAAATCTTGCCATAAGGTACGCAGAATGTTATTTTTAAATTTTTTAGGTTTCCAGCCCCTTAAGGTTTGACTTAGGTCCCCTCTATATCTATTTCTCTTTCGGAACATTTGCGCTCCCCTATCCCAAAGATCTGCAGCAAAGGGGCAAGTGTCAAGAAGGTGGTTCATGCTTTCTTCCTGGTTTGCACACATAACACATCGAGAAGGGCCTTGAATGCCTCTTCGCCTCAAGTTTTCTCCCATTAATATCCTTCGTTTAACTATCAAACAACAAAATGTGGCCACCTTTGGCAAAAGGTTGGTCGACCATATTTTTTCCCAAATTTCGTCCTCCTCTGCTCGATTCCTGATTCTGATATTGTAGGCTTCTTTTATGTTGAAAGACCCTTTTTGAGAATATCCCCATTGAAGAATGTCATCCCCATTTTTGAGAAAAATGCATTGATCTTGGAGCTCACTTGTAAAGGATCTAATGTCTTCTTCTGAAATCCAGTCTTCTCTTCTGTTCGGTATCACCCATTTGCATCGGTCCTCCTGTATGCCTTCCTCCTAGTATTGGTTGACCTTTATTTTACCTTCCTCTATTCCTCTGGTTCGTATGTGCTGCCATTAGGGATCATTTGATAGCTTGGGAAGTTGATTCCATGACTCATCCCAGAAGTTGGCATAATTCCCTACTCTGACTTCCCAAAAGTTGTGCTCTTGGATTATCTTCCGACCAGCCAGGGCCTTCTACCAAATATGAGACCCTGGAGGGTTTGCATTGTATTTGATCAGCTACAATCTAGGTCGATCCTGAGCATACTTTGTATGCCAAATCTTAGCCCATGGTTCCCGTGAATAATTACACCACCACCACCAAATTTTAGCTCCCTGTATTTCTCCCATGATTTCCGGGTCACAAAGGCCCAAGCCCCCTTTGTCCTTGGGGTTGCAAACTTTTTCCCAGCTTACTAGGGAGAAATTGGCCTTATCTTCTCTTCCTGCCCATAAGAAATTTCTCTGGATGCTTCTTATTTCTTTTAAGATTGACTTCGGGGCATAGGGGATGAAAAAGAGGTACATAGGCATGGCTTGGAGCACCGTCTTAACCAACACTAGCATGCTTGGAAGATTTAATGGTTTCAGGGTCCAATTTTCCAGTCTGGCCTTGATCCTATCCAGAAGATCCTACCATGAGGATTTCCTGATGGCACCTTGCCCCAAAGGGACCCCTAGATACTTGGACGGGAGAGTTCCTTTGTTGAAACCTAAGATCCAACTTATGTTTCTTTAAGTTATAGCAGGGGTATTAAAGAAGAGCACCTAAGATTTATCTGCATTGACAGTGAGCCATAATGCTCTCACAAAGAGAAATAGACTTGATTTGAAGGCACGAGCCTCTTGGACTGAAGGGTGTCCCATTAGCATCGTGTCGTCCATGAATTATTGGTGAGTTTGTTTTTCCATGTCTTCATGCAACGATAGACACGCGATTCTACCACTTTCCACCTGGGTCTGGATGAGCTTGCTCAGTCCCTTTGCTACCAAAATGAAGAGAAAAGGGGATAGCGGGTCTCCCTGTCTGATCCCCCTAGTGGGTGAGAAGAGCCCAGTCGGGGAGCCGTTCAAAAGAATGGAGTATAAAGGTGAAGTAACCAAGGCCATCACCCATTCTGAGCTAAAGCCATGCACACTCAGAATTTCCTCCAGATATTGCCAACTGAGTTTGTCATAGGCTTTTGCAATGTCTAGTTTAATGAGCATTCCAGGTCGTTTAGTGCATTTCAGAGAGTGTATAGTCTCATGGACCACAATGATGCTATTCAGGATCTGTCTACCCTCTACTAATCCCGATTGCTCCGGGCTTATCAGGCCAGGAAGAAGGGGATTCAATCTGTTCACAATAACTTTGGTTATTATCTTATAAATCACACTACAGAGGGCAATGGGTCTGAACTTACTTGGAGAATTCCCCCCCTCTCCCTTTGGAATTAGAGCTAAAAAAGTTGCATTGAAGGCTTTAAGCACTCCTCATTTTCTTCTGGATTCCTCCAGTATGGCCCAAACTTCCTCTTTAATCATCTCCCAGAAGAAGTGGAAGAAGACGGTCGTAAAACCATCTAGACCAGGGGCATTCCCTTGGGCCATTTGGCTCATTGCTTCCTCCACCTCCTGCATGGTTATAGGCTTACTGAGGTTCTCATTGTCTTCCTTGGAAACAATTCTGGGGATAAGAGCCGTGATCCATGCAATATCCTGGTCCCTAGCCCCATTGTCTTCAGTCATGATTTCCTTAAAGTGATTAACTAGTTCCTCCCCAAATTCTTCCCTGGTTTCCACCTAGGTCCCATCAGGAATTTTGATTCTGTGGATCTTCGTTCCCATCCTATTGTTGACCACCGATTTATGGAAGAATTTTGTGTTTTTCTCCCCCTCCTGAAGCTATTTGACCTGGGACTTCTATTTCCAATATATCTCTTCTTGCCGTTCTCTAGCTTCCAGTTGGGAAAGGAGGTCCTTCTCCATTTCCTTCATCTCCATGTCCCATCCAGTGTCCATCCCTTTTTGCTGGAGAAGGTTAATGTCTTGGATGAGCCTCTTCTTGTCCATGAAGATGTTCCCAAAGTCCTCCTTGTTCCAAGTACAGATCTTAGCTTTTAAAGCCTTGAGTTTCTGCCAAAAGTTGTACATTCATGTCCCCCTAGGGCTTTCCAACTCTTGCCACCATTGTTCCACCAGTTCTCTAAAGTCCTTGTGTTCCATCCAAAATTGCTTAAAGCGAAAGGGCTTGGGGAGGAACGAGTTCCTCACTTCCCAGTTGAGGCATACTGGCCAGTGGTTAGAGCCAAAAGCAGGGATCACATTTTCCCAAATATCCCCTAAACCCCTAGCAATATTATCTGTCACCAAAAACCTGTCTAATCGGGATGCAGCAAGGTGATCTCCACCTCTCTTATTATTCCATGTGAACCAACCGTCTCCTGTCTCCATGTCCACTAAGAAGCTGTGAGTTAAAATCTCCTTGAATTCCTCTTGGTACTTGTCCAATACTCTTCTCCCCCCTTTCTTTTCCTTGAGAGCTGAAATCAGGTTGAAGTCCCCTCCTACAATCCATCTTCCCTCCTACACCTGGCTATTCAACCACCTCAGGTAGTGGATAAAGGCTTGTTTATGGGGAAATGAACTTGGTCCATATGTATAAACCACAGTTCCTGTGATATCTGATCCTAAGATCTTAAACCCTGCCATCAGTGAGAAGTGGCTGGCCCTCCATTCTGAAATCTCCACCAGCCTAGGTTGCCAAAGAATGACAAACCCCCCTCCCATACCTTCTGCGTCTGTTGCCATAACTTCATTGCCCTTCCAAATTCTCTGTCCTACTTTTAATAGAGTATCATAGCTGCACTTTGTTTCTTGTAAAAAAACATGTTTGCTTTTTCCTATTTAATTTTCCTAGCGAGGGTCTTGATCTTTCTTGGGTGGTTACACCCCCTAATATTACAAGAGATTATCTTCATTGGATAACTTTACTTACTTCAGAGAAGGCTGCCCGGATTGTTGGGTATTGGCCTGATTCAATGAGCTTAACCCCAATCTCTGCAATCCGCTGCTTATTCATCTTTCGCACTCTTTTCTGCTCTTCCTCCGAGGATTTTCTCTTGCTCCCTTTCTGAGGCTCCACACTAATCTCCAATTCCTAATTCGCTTTTGAACTAATGATGGATTTCTACATGAGTTCGATCTGTTCACGGGAGACATATCCTTTGCTTGCCTTCTCACATTCTTTTTCCAATGCATCCAGATCCAGATCTCCTAACTCCAATCCTCAGCTTCGTCATTCTCCATGATATATTGCATGCCAACTTCTTTGTTTTTGTCCCCATCTTCCTTTGTCTCAGCTTCCTGAGTCTCGTTCTGCCTTTCTTTCTCTCCCTTCATTCCACCTTCTCCCTCTTCTTCCAGGATCTAGAATGGATTAGCACTTGTTATAGACTTTTGCACTGTTTCTTTTCGTCCTTTCTATCCGCCACTACCTTTGCCTCATTTTTTGCTTTTCACTTGTGTGAAACCCTCATTGGCTTGTTTCTCTCCTTCCCGATNGCCCTGTTTCTTTTCGTCCTTTCTATCCGCCACTACCTTTGCCTCATTTTTTGCTTTTCACTTGTGTGAAACCCTCATTGGCTTGTTTCTCTCCTTCCCGATATGAATCTACCTTCTCTTAGGGCCCCTTAGGGCAATTCCTCCCAAAGTGACCATACTCATGGCAGATCCTGCATCGAAAAGGAAGTTGTTCATAGTCAATTTGATAGATCCATTCCTCGTCATCCCAATTCAGGTTCACAGTGTCTGGAAGGTCCTTTGACAGATCCATGTAGACACATATGCAAGCAAACAATGTGTATCTCTGAAGTCTCGTTTGTTCCGTAACCTTCACAAATTCACCAATTGAATTTCCAATATCCCTTATGTCCCAGTATTCCCCTACAAGACCCACCAGCCTTATCCATACCGGGGCTACTGTTAGATCCTCTATCTCCGGATTAAAGTGTTCCTTCTAGGGTCTAAGATACAAGCTTGCTGATAAGAAAAAATAAGGGCCCCCTTCCAGGATTCTGTCTCTATCCTCTTGGTTAAAGAAGATTATGGTGAAGAACCCTTTTGCTCCTAACTGAATGTCATAGTGTCCTTTTGGCTTCCACGTGCTCTGGATCCATCGAACCAGATCTTTCTCCTTTGGCCAAACCCCCACAAATTTTCCTATTAGGGATTTTTCCTTCCATAGTTCAATTTTATCCCGGATCACCTCCGATCGGATCTGGATTGCTGGGATTGATTGGGCCCTCGAAAGGTAACCCCCTTGACCCGATCTCTTCCCAAGCCCATCTTTTCCACCGTATAGATCCCCATTACCTCCACCGATTCCCTTAGGGCCGAGGCCCCTAGCTATCGCAACCGCCATGAATCCTGTCGGGGGGTTTGCAGCCCCTGACTCCAACCTTAGATCAACCTGAATTTCTTCTGACTCACTCTCTACATCCAGAAAAATCTCTCTTGAGACAATAGATTGTTAATCATACTGTTGGAGATGAATTGTATGAACAGGTAAAAGACAAATTGCAGCAGCAAAGTCTTGAGAAGAGGTATGAGGGATATAAATTGGAACAAGTTGGACTCCTTACTTATAAAGGCAAGATTTATACTCCAAATGTAACAGATTTGAAGAGAGTTATTATGGATGAGATCTATCAAGCTCCATATTTTGGTCACCCAGGATATCAGAAGACAATTGCTACAGCCAGAAAGCAGTATTTTTGGCCAGGAATGAAAAAAGACATGGCTGAATATATTTCAAGGTGAATGAAATGTAAGCATGTAAAGGTTGAGCATCAAATCCCAGCAGGTTTGTTGCAGCCTTTGTCAGTTCCAGAATGGAAATGGGAAGTTATTTCCATGGATTTTATTACAGGATTTCCAATGACTTGGAGACAACACGATTCCATCATGTTTGTGGTGGACAAGTTGACAAAGGCAGCACATTTTATACCGGTTAAGTCTAAGCATAAGACTGATGACATTGCAAAGATCTTCATGAAGGAGATTTTCAAATTGCATGGATTTCCTAAGGCAATAGTCTCTGATAGAGATGTCAAGTTCACTTCCAATTTTTGGAAGGGGTTGTTTGCAGATTTGGGTACAAAGTTGAACTTCAGCACTGCCTACCATCCTCAGACTGATGGGCAGACAGAGAGAGTTAATCAGGTGCTTGAAGACATGCTTCGCATGTACATGATGGACAAACCAACCAAGTGGGAATATTATTTACACTTGGTAGAGTTGGATTATAACAATGGACAACAAGCATCCTTGGGGATGAGCCTGTATGAAGCTTTGTATGGAAGAAGGTGTAGGACACTAGTGACTTGGGATAATCCAGTGAACATGGTTGTGCTTGGTCCAGAATTGCTCAAGGAAATGGAGCAAGAGGTTGTAAAGATCAGGCAGAATCTGAAAGCAGCCTAGGACAAACATAAAATATATGTAGATAAGCATAGGGTGAATAGAGAGTTCAGTTTTGGGGATCATGTTTACCTCAGAGTGAGGGCCAAGAAGAGTTCCTTGAAGCTTGGAAGTTGTGCCAAGCTATCACCAAGATATTGTGGGTCGTTTGAAGTGCTTGAAAGAATAGGGCCAATTGCATATAGACTTGCATTTCCTGCTAGCACTAGAGCTCATAATGTTGTTCATGTTTCTTTGCTTAAGAAATATGTACATGATCCTAACCATGTGATAAATTGGGATGCGATTTAGGTGGAACCCGAGGGAGAGTTCTAAATGCATCCTCGACAGGAAGGTCACAATGCTCCAGAACCGAGCCATAGGGCAGGTAAAGGTGCAATGGGAGCACTACGGTCCTGAAGAGGCTACGTGGGAGTTGGAGGATGCCATGTGATTGGCACATCCATTTTTGTTCAATTCTGCGGAGCACTGAGGTAGTAGCAGTGTAGCATTTTTGTTCAATTTTGTAAAGCACTGAGGACAGTGCTGTTGAAGCAGGAGGGGAATGTAACACCCCGGTTTTGATCCCGTTTGCATTAAAAATGTATATGATGTTTATATTGTATTTAATCGTGGTGTGGAGCTAAAGGAAAAAGCCCCACCATCGATTTAACGTTTTATGTTTCGGCGATTAAAATTGTTGCCGATGATATTTCGTGCTAGCCGACACATTATAATTTTAGCATCATGTAAATATGCGATTCAATTAAAAACCCACAACCAACTATGTCAATGCAACAAATAATGAGATGGGGGCATGATTTCCTAATGATAAAGGGGGGGGGGATTGTTAACCTTTGGGGCCAATGGGGGAAAAGCCAAATGTCAAAGGGAGAACCCATGAAACAATCAACTACCTTTCTTGTCTCATTCACCCAATCATTTAATTCTACTAGAAATTGGTTGAAGTAGTTATTGCACGGGGATGGGAAGAGTACGGGCAAGGAAATTTGAATTTGGGGAAAACCCATTTTTAGGGAAAAACGTTTTTGACTTTTGGGGCAGGTTAACACCCAAAATGCATGCCCATTTGGCCATACATCCACGTTCTCCATTTTCCTCACTCAGTGAAGATTGGGAGCATATTTACCTTCATGATTTTTCTGTTGTGTGTTCTCATTCACGATTTTGGGGCTCCTGGACGTTTTCCTCATCATCAGTCATCCACGTTGGGGATCTCTCAAACGGCTGGAAGTTTTCTGTGTGTGAATTTCGGTTTTGGGTTTGCTGTGTGTGTTTTACCTCACGTGGGCAGTCGTTTCTTCATTCTCCTCAGGATAAGAACTTCATTTTTGTGATGATCTGTGGTTGGGTTTCTTCCCCAACGTTTTTGTTGCATTTCTCCACCATTTTCCAAGCTAAAAATCAATTTTGGCTCTTGGGTTTTTTTTACCCACTTACCGTTTCTGATTTTAGCTTCTAGGATGTTTTTGTCCATGCCCAACATTGTAATTGTTGTGTATTGAATTCATTTTTGGCCACATTAGGGCCCAAACGTCCTTGGGATATGAATTACTGTTAGGGGGTTGTTTTCACCCACCTTGGGACTTCATTTTGTTGCCAAACTATTTTTCTCAACCTAGAAATTGTGTATATTGTTGTGTATGCATTTGTGATTTGGTCTATATTGAATTGGGAGTGGAAATGGGGCCTTACTAGCTTGATAAACCTAGTGTGTGAAGGAACCTCACAGACAGATCTAGGGGGTTGGTTTTCTTCTTTGCACATCTTGAATAGCACTGGAAGGGAAGGCATAGCCTGAGGGATTATGTAGCAGAGAAGGGGATGCTTCCTTGTGTTGGGTGGTTAGATGTTTAGAAGCCAGTCTAGATTTGGTGCACGTGTCCATAGCTCTGTTGAGGAGCTCACTAGCTTAGACGTCATCCTATCCATCTCATTTGTAGCCTGATAAACCCAACCGTGTTGGCTTGGCTGAATTTTGTTGTATCCTTGTCTATGTGTGAGCCTACTAGTGTTCCTTATTCGTTGTGGGAATCATGCCCAGCTTGGGGGTGGCAGTGTCGCTAAGAGATTAAAGAGCACACTGGCCTATGGTGGGGTGGAATGTTGCAGCGACATAGCTGGTTGTAGGATGAGCTTCTTCATAAGATAAGTATTCTTGTCTATTTCATCTCTGCAATGGTATTTGTGGTTTAATGAAAATGTTGAACATGCTAAATGCTTGAATGGAATGTAGTTTGTTTCTGCTGTATGTTAAATAATTATGCATCTATGCATGTATTAGTTCAATGCATTTCATTTTATCATGTGTATGTTCATGGGATTTAAATATCCCGGGTTAGATAGCAACAACGTCGCGTCCTCTCCATCCGGTAGAGGGGCGGGGACGTGACAGGATCAATGTTGGAAGCACATTAAAGTGGAGGATGAATAAGTGATCAACTCATTGTATTGTAAACTTTTATGGAGTTGAAATTTGATCACAATATAAATGGGCATACATGCTTGCGGAGTCACCTATGAAAAGTATAGGGGTAGATTGAAAAAGGAGGAAATAATTCTCGGATACCCAGTTAAAACTTTGAGGGGCTTTGGTGATTCCCCAAGTCAAGTTGAAAGGGGTGAATGTTAAGTTAAACTTGGTAAATGAGTCAAAGATGGGTTTACAATTGGTGGTTTATGGGCCCATGGTTTTGGGTGTCCCATGGTATTGCATGTGATGAATCCTAGTTAAGGGCTTGATGAACTCCATTGAAAAGCACCTAAATTGGCCAGTTGGCCTATGAGTGGATAGTTGGCCTATGAGCGACCTATTTTCTTATGAGTGGCTAGTGATGGCTGGATAGGCCATGCCTTGGCCAAAGTGGTCAAGGGTAATAGATCTATCGTTTATAGTTTTCTTAGGTTTGGGTTTTCATGGTAAAATATTCTTCATTGTGTGTGTGTTTGTTCTTTATTTGTATTATCATTCATAAGACCTATTGTATTATCATTCACGATTTTGGGGCTCCTGGACGTTTTCCTCATCATCAGTCATCCACGTTGGGGCTCTCTCAAACTGCTGGAAGTTTTCTGTGTGTGAATTTCGGTTTTGGGTTTGCTGTGTGTGTTTTACCTCATGTGGCAGTCGTTTCTTCATCCTCCTCAGGCTAAGAACTTCATTTTTGTGATGATCTGTGGTTGGGCTTCTTCCCCAACGTTTTTGTTGCATTTCTCCACCATTTTCCAAGCTGAAAATCAATTTTGGCTCTTGGGGCTGTTTTACCCACTTACCGTTTCTGATTTTAGCTTCTAGGATGTTTTTGTCCATGCCCAACACTGTAATTGTTGTGTATTGAATTCATTTTTGGCCACATTAGGGCCAAAACGTCCCTGGGATATGAATTACTGTTAGGGGGTTGTTTTCACCCACCTTGGCACTTCATTTTGTTGCCAAACTATTTTTCTCAACCTAGAAATTGTGTATATTGTTGTGTATGCATTTGTGATTTGGTCTGTATTGAATTGGGAGTGGAAATGGGGCCTGACTAGCTTGATAAACCTAGTGTGTGAAGGAACTTCACAAACAGATCTACGTGGTTGGTTTTCTTCTTTGCACACCTTGAATAGCACTGGAAGGGAAGGCATAGCCTGAGGGATTATGTAGCAGAGAAGGGGATGCTTCCTTGTGTTGGGTGGGTAGATGTTTAGAAGCCAGTCTAGATTTGGTGCAAGTGTCCATAGCTCTGTTGAGGAGCTCACTAGCTTAGACGTCAGCCTATCCATCTCATTTGTAGCCTGATAAACCCAACTGTGTTGGATTGGCTGAATTTTGTTGTATCCTTGTCTATGTGTGAGCCTACTAGTGTTCCTTATTCGTTGTGGGAATCATGCCCAGCTTGGGGGTGGCAGTGTCGCTAAGAGATTAAAGAGCACACTGGCCTATGGTGGGGTGGAATGTTACAACGACATAGCTGGTTGCAAGATGAGCTTCTTCATAAGATAAGTATTCTTGTCTATTTCATCGCTGCAATGGTATTTGTGGTTTAATGAAAATGATGAACATGCTAAATGCTTGAATGGAATGTAGTTTTTTTTTGCTGTATGTTAAATAATTATGCATCTATGCATGTATTAGTTCAATGCATTTCATTTTATCATGTGTATGTTCATGGGATTTAAATATCCCGGATTAGATAGCAACAACGTCGCGTCCTCTCCATCCGGTAGAGGGGCAGGGACGTGACAGGATCAATGTTGGAAGCACATTAAAGTGGAGGATGAATAAGTGATCAACTCACTGTATTGTAAACTTTTATGGAGTTGAAATTTGATCACAATATAAATGGGCATACATGCTTGCGGAGTCACTTATGAAAAGTATAGGGGTAGATTGAAAAAAGGAGGAAATAATTCTCGGATACCCAGTTAAAACTTTGAGGGGCTTTGGTGATTCCCCAAGTCAAGTTGAAAGGGGTGAATGTTAAGTTAAACTTGGTAAATGAGTCAAAGATGGGTTTACAATTGGTGGTTTATGGGCCCATGGTTTTGGGTGTCCCATGGTATTGCATGTGATGAATCCTAGTTAAGGGCTTGATGAACTCCATTGAAAAGCACCTAAATTGGCCAGTTGGCCTATGAGTGGATAGTTGGCCTATGAGCGACCTATTTTCTTATGAGTGGCTAGTGATGGCTGGATAGGCCATGCCTTGGCCAAAGTGGTCAAGGGTAATAGATCTATTGTTTATAGTTTTCTCAGGTTTGGGTTTTCATGGTAAAATATTCTTCATATTGTGTGTGTTTGTTCTTTATTTGTATTATCATTCATAAGACCTATTGTCATTGCTTGAGTTTCTTCCATCCCTAATTGCTTCGTCATGTTGTACGTGGATTATTTGCAATGTTTTGCTTATTATAGTAATTCGGTTTGACCTCTCCATCTTCCATATTCAAACATAGAAATAAAGTGTAATGAGTAATATATACATTTATAATGTAATATATGTGATCGTGGGGATTGATAAGCTTACAATATTTATAAAATAAGAAAAAACTCTCACAAGCTCCATAGTGAATTAGGTCATTGGACAATTCCTAAAACACAACAAGAAGATATAATTTATCATCTTTGTGATATTAAGAAGGTGGAGGATGAAAAACACTTATTATTATTATTATTATAATGTACCACATATTGTCACATTAGACCTGAGTTTCAAAATATTTGTAGCAACAATTACCTTCCTAGATTGTTAATTTATTAAAACTATAAAGATTCAAAAAAGCTTACCATCGATCTAACTGAGCATATATATAACATTCTTAAAAAAACAATTAATTCTTTATATATATATTTTTAATATTCTTATCTGAAGGTTAATAAATCAAAGTTGGTTTGAGTGGATGATAATTATCATCACCATCTTTACGAAATACATTTTTTTTAGAGCATTACTAAGAAAACACCATCGAGTGGATGTGTTTATAAAAATGGATCCTAAAAATACTTCTTCCTTGTTTTGTTTTAGTGGAGTCTTTTAGATAGGGCACTTAAATTGTATCAAGTGCACGAGTGTGCCCAAATCTATGGAAACTAGTGTTAAATAACAAGACACACTGAAGACCAATTACTTTGATTTTAAACATATTTTAATTAGTGCATCTACGACTTACAAGCCCACCTGTACATTGTTATATACACTACATTAAGCATTTTTCTATACAATATTGATTTTTATTTAAAAAATACCAAAATGTATCATTGCACTCCCATAGAATAAGGACCCATGCATTCTTTGTATAAACACAACATAGAAAGCTTTATTAGTTTGAAATAACAAAATATGGTATGTTGTTAGCCAATAAGTGCGCTGGTGTGGTTGTATGTAAGTAGAACCAAATGAGGTTTAGACATTTACTGATAAAAATATTAAACAAGTGGAATAAGCAACAAAGTTGCTTAGTACCTGCCTCCTAAGAAGAGATTGGAAATATATAGAAATAGGATAATTTTGCTATAAAAATATATGATAAAACAAATATAATTACAATTTGAAAGAAATTAAAACAAAAATGAATTAAAAAATGTCCATTTAAATACGATATAGGTTATTGCAATGTAGCATAAAACAAGCATATTCAAGCTTCCTTACATACTTCTAGTAATATTCTTGACTTATGTTATAAAAATATGCAAGTTTCTTTATAGACTAGCATAAATAGGAAATGAGAAATAATAGCTTAGAAGACTATAAATTAATATCATTGTTGTGAGAATAGTTTATCCTACCCATTGGTACCTCCTTTCTCCTCTAACATATTATAATTTAAAAGAAAATTATAAAACTTGTAATTCAACACGTGATGTTCCACATCAATCCATTACATAAGGATAGTGGAATTTAAAGTAACGTTTTGAATGATTAAGATACTAGTTTCTAAGCATATATTGTAATCTAGTGTGGTTAATAATTTGGAAGAATATCCTAGTTTATACTAGAGGGTGCACTTTGCTTCTAAAAGTGGGATGGTTATTATTTGGTATAAACCTATCACATAATTTATAAGTGGAATAGGTATTATGTGGCATAACCCATCCCCATATATATATATAAAATTTTGGCTAGGTTCTATTATTTGGTTATAATTTACAAGTGGAATAGGTATTATGTGGCATAACCCATCCCCATATATATATATATATAATTTTGGCATGGTTTTATTATTTGGTATAATATCCATCACATAATTTATAAGTGGAATAGGTATTATGTGGTATATAACCCATCCCCATATATATAAAATTTTGGCAGGGTTCAAACTTCTACGGTTGCATGCTATTGAAAAGATGCTCAATATCTTAGGGGATGTGATATAACTTTTGTACTTTCTTATCTACTTACTATTATTGAAAGAGTTTTATGTTGCGAAATTTTACTCATCTTGCCAGCGATATACTTAAAAGCTCGCATTACAAAACCCATCATCAATGCCTACTATGGTGACGACAACGTTCAATCCATATGTTGATTATGAATATAACGGGGAATTTGTGGGGTCATTCTGTTAGGGACCTTATTATTACTCGGATCGAAATTTTCTTTATGACATAACATGCAATGCCTTGCGTCTCTTGTAACCTTGATATCGAATTTTTATGGCAGGCCGCTCACAATGTGGAGGGAGGAAACCATAATTTAACGTATCTAAAATCCAGAGAGTGACCTGGTAAATAAATTAATTTAACATGCACAATATGTAATCCATGCACGTTAATTAATTAAACAGATGCTTTAATTTTAATTAAAACACAAAAGCCCTCGCCGTTTCTGCTTCTCTATTCAGTATTTTACTGTGTTTCTTAGCGAAACAAAATTAATGTTAGATGCGTTCGAATGCCCGAGTTTACAAATTAAGAGAAAAAAAATAGTATACACATGGATGGTTGCATAAAATAATATCCAGCCTGCTATATTCAGAAATTGGCCCGAAGCCAAGATAAGGAAACAAGGGAAAAAACAACACAGTATTCTCCAGCCATATAGAATTCTGCGAATGGTTGCAGCAGCTTTATTAATTCACAACATTATTGGAAATTGACACACAATTATGCTTCTACTGCACACAGAAATCAAGAAGAATCAATCTCTCTGAAACAATATTTGAGCCCAATATGAACAATGCATGCACGCGTATTATTTTCTCACTGATCTGGGTTGCCGACTAGCTTCATGACCGCAAGTATTATATATATATATATAATACGTGTTGGTTTTCTTTTCAGTCTGCGTTTTGGTATCTCTCACCTATTTACAGATCAACAGATTAAAAATTAAATCAGCTCTAACCTGGATACTGGACATGATCACAACTGTAATTTTATTACATCTGAGTCCACCACGGTTGCGAGTTTGTGTGAATTTCAGAATCAATCTGTGGGATATATTGTAAACCCATGTCAAATTAGTAACGACTAACTAAACCTGGCATTATCAAGATGAACTCAAATTTGTGCTAAATTTGGTCCAGAACTATAGCAATTCAGTGGAAATCGGGATCAGAAAACGGAGTACTGAGCATTGTGGCCCTGTCACCGAGTACCGGATACTCAGTGTTCTGAAGCTGTTGCCATGATATTGGGAAAACGGCAGAATTGAGAGCAGCTTGGTTATGGTTATTTATGTTACTAGTAGAGACTAGATCTTGAGACTTGGAGTCTGTTGTAATATACATTGGCAATGTCTCCTCCTGCGTGTGGCTTGAAAACGGAGGCAGCATTTCAGACCCCTTAACAGCGTATTCGGTCTCTGCTTTCTCCAAAAATAGCAGAGCCTTTCGCTCATTTTCGGAGGTGATGTCAGATGCATCTAATCGCTCACCGAATCCCCAAAAATGGCCGAAGGCGGCGCCATTATTGACCTCAAGATTGGCGGTGCAGCTATTGCAGCTGCTGCTCCTGCTACTCGTCCTCATATTATTATTATTATTCTCAGTATTATCCCAGTATTGAGCAGTTCCATTCATGCAATTAGTGCCTGCGTTGTCCAGCAAATCCTGGTCTAGAGATCTTTCGGAGTACAACAGAGAAGAAAGGCAGGGTCCCGGTCTGTACATGGATGGATTTGCCATTATAGAATTATAATTACAAACATCGCTTGAAAAGTCTGAGAATGCATCTGAAACGGACTTGTCAAATACTTGGCCCGGCCATGGCATCAAGTTTTCGGTAGGGAAACCTACAGATCGACTCGGAGCTTGCAATACCCATAAGACGGGATTATCGATCAGCTTGTGATCTTTTTCAGCAATGAAACCTTGGGCAGTGGATGTTTGATTGATGAAATTGAAACCAGGTTCGACTGAAGTGGGCGTAGCAGTAATGCTTTTAAACCTTTCCAGAAAGAATTCTTTCGGCAAAGA
Organism: Pseudotsuga menziesii; assembly: GCA_001517045.1. NCBI lineage: Eukaryota > Viridiplantae > Streptophyta > Pinopsida > Pinales > Pinaceae > Pseudotsuga > Pseudotsuga menziesii. The sequence goes on from LPNX010374975.1 coordinate 2,233,494, forward strand.
GATATTGGTAACACTTGGTCTCAAACCTCTGCAAGTCAAATTTTGGTTCCGGAATAAAGTCAGTAAGGTCAGAGGTGAATCGTCTGACGACCGAGACATCCAAATGGTTTTCGTAATTGAATCGGCAGGAGTTGAGGGTGAATCCACCCCGACGGGAGAAAAGCCGTTGAGCAATCCATTGCCGTTTTCGAAACTTTTCTTCAGATTCGTGATCGACGGTTTTGAAGATGCCTGAGAATTTTCGTCTGCAATTTTTACACCAGGGGTTACCTTGTGCCATATAGAGACCTTGGGCTCGTCTTTGACTAGCTGCTCCACATCTTTGACGGTGTGAAAAGTGAAGGACCGGTCCAAACAACGCTCCACAAATTTTCTATTGCCGTTCCCGTTAGGTAACGTCGAAGGACTGCATAATAATAAAATATAATAATAACATAATAATAAAATATAATAAATGCTGATGTCATAGTAGCCATGTGTCAAGTGAAAACCAGATACCAAACTTCAAGGCTGACATCATTCTTGATTGGCCAATTAGAAGTTGACAAAATAACAAATACAAATATTTTTATTAAAATTTAAAATATTTAAAAATTGCTATTTTTCATATTACAAAGTTAAACTTTGAAGAGATTTTAATTTTTTAAATATGCACCAATATGCACCAAGTAATACCAAAAGTCAAAGAGGTTTGAATTCAAACGATTACAATATACCTGCTGAGGCAGGTATAAAAATAACCAAATGTACTAAATAGTATGGGCATGCATTGGTGCACTCAAAGAAATGGCACACCATATACATTTTTTAATCATATGGTGCACCACTAATATTTGATCACGCGACTGCATCAATAAATACAATGCACCGAAGAGGGTTACATATTTTCCTATTCAATATTGGTTTTTATTTAAAAAATTATAAAAATGTATTAGTGTGCTGTCATAGAAGGAGAACAAGTGCATTCCTTATATAGACATACCAAATATTGTTTCATTTTTTGTGATAACATGTAACCAATGTGTTGTTAAATTGTAAGCATATCGATGCATCAACATGTAAGAAGCAATAAAGTAAAAATAACTAATTGATGTGATTCATAATTAAGGCATACATTAGTGCATCCAATGTAATAACACATAGTCCTACGATTTTTTAAAAATCATATTGTGCTCCACTAACCTATGAGCACACTTTTGCATCTCATTGTCCTTGAATAATCTAATGGATCACTATAGAGTGGTCCTTGAATAATCTATGGAGATCATGCACGACCCTAAGCTTGCATTGATATGGGAAAACCTTCCCTGTGATATGACATTATGGATGTGTCGTATTGTTGTTTCCCTGTGATATGGCATTAATCTTATTCTTTGGATTCATCTATTGAGTATTGCGATCCTCCACCTCCTCCTCAACCCCATGATCTCCTTAATGAGTATATTAACCACCATCTCCTCCTCTTCATCCTCCACCTCTACCATCTTCTCTAGGACTAAATCAACTGCCTTCTCCTCCTCTAACATCATACCAACAACCATATCCTCCTTTAGTAGTAGTCTTACAATCATCTCCTCCTCCAACATAAAACTGACCACCATATCCTCCTCCACCATTTCCTCCTTTGGTAGCAAACCAACCACCATCTCCTTTAGCATCCAATTGAACACCATATGATAGAGGTACTTATGCGTTTCACTATAGTGGAAGAGGTATTGGTGCCTCTGGCTTTGGTGGAAGGACTAGAATATAAAATTTGTTGAGTTGTATAATTTTAATACCAAGCCAAAAATTCATTTTTACATTTCGCTAGTGATTACCTTCCTTGCATGAGAACCATGTTTTGAGTGTTATTGTGCATTCAGATTCATCATGTCCTTTGCTTTACTTTGGATATGGTTTGTTTTCAAATTTTGAAAAACAATACCATATTTTCATTTGTGTTTATGCGACATGCCTTCTGGTAGGGAAGAGACTAGGAAAATTGTTTCTACCTCTTCATTTACATTGTTAATATGTTAAAATTTTGAATTTGGCTTAAATTTTAGTTTTTTTTTCAAAATTTTAAAAGAATTTAGTGCAGTTCATTCAATCCATTCAAAGCACACTAGTCCACACAACGTGGCCTATACATTTATAGGATATACAATTAGCGGTGCACCACCTTACTCACAATGCATAAATAAATAAATAAATAAAATTCTATTTTTAGTGCTCGTTATAATATGAAGAAGCACTATACGCTACACTTCTTCATATTACAACACACTGTTGATGGTTTTATATTATAAAAAAATCCTAGGCTTGTTAGTGCCCTAACAAATGTATGGAGGCATTGTGATCACTACTTTCATGTATAACAAGCACACCACCAATCAAACTTTAATCTAAACAAATTTTCTAGCTCACTCGTGTGTTAATGAATGTATAATGGCACCACAACAATACTTTAATACATCAGACGTGCACAATTGCAACCATAATAAAAATGATTCTTGCACTTTGTTGGTTGTGATAGAAAACTTGTAGGCACCATTTATATTGCTCCAATGTATTAAAAGAACACATGTAAGTGTACTTTTAAATTTATAAATTTACCTATTTGTATCATTGGTCTTGTGGATAGACATAAGAAAAACTATTGGTTCTCTCTATTATCATAAGTGTACTATTTATCCTTGGGTTGTAGTAACATATCCTCAACTTGGTAGTGTTTTTTCAGAATGTATTGACATGTCATCAATGATGCATATGAAAATACATAGTGCCGTTGTATCAATTTTAGTGACTGTATATAAGTGGTCGATCTGTCACCGATAATAATAATAAATACACTATCCAATTTCCTAATGCATAATGTCATTATTAGGAGCATCAAAGACAATTTGTTGATGGTTATTGTGTACCATCGCTGGTGTGTATCTATTTAAGTCACACTGCTCTATTTTAACATTTTTTTGAAAAAAAGTTAATTTCAAATTTTAATCGATATTAAAAATGGTAATTTATTATAGATTTTTTATGTTAGTGTGTGTATGTGGATGCCTGATGAAATTTATTGTGAATTAGAGACAATATTGACGACAATAGTAGCAACAATAAATGGACACGTACAAATTTGTATGTTAAAGGGAGCCTAATAGAGGAAGAGGGATATGTACCCTCATCCTATTATATCACAAACTTGACCCCTTTGGAAGGATGTTGGAATCCTCCAATTTTATTAGGATGCTACATTTTTCAAGTGGACCTTATGTCATTTGATGCAATTGTTGATCATTGAGATAATGCTCATCAAGCTTTCTGAGTCAATCATATCCTATGGTAACAAACCACAAAAGAGTATATTTATTTTACTACCAAACTATCTAGGAGAGGGAGGATTTCCCCATTTCCCCAATTTTCCACCCGATATTGCAGGAGAGAGCCAATTGGCATATGTGCAGAGATATGTCAATGTGGCCATCACTAACCCTAGTGCCTTCTAGGTTGCTAGTGTCCATTTGCATTTACATGCATTTAGTGTAGAGGAGGTTAGGTGATTGCCACTCATGGTCATGACATTGACATACTATACCTCTAATGGGAAACACATTAGTTATTATATGTTGCACTAAGTAGATAATTTAATTTAGATGCTCAAACTGATTAGCTGGTTTGCCAAATTTTTACAACAGTTTTATTTTTCTCTTAATCATTTTCTTGCTATATTTTATGGGAGGATGGTCTTCCCCTTCTATTTATATTTATTAAATTTATTTTTGAAAGGTTTTTGATGAATTTACCTACATTTGAATTCTTCCCTCCCAGGATGATGAAATATGTGTGTATGCACATGTGGGGCTAGATGTTTCCCAATAGGGGCTAGGGGGAGTGGCCATGTCCATAGGTGTTGAGGTACTAGATTTATTAACTAGTGAGAATGATCATGTCTATTATTTTCTAGATGTTGGAATGTATGTTTAGTAGGTTCCTACACAATAGGATGAAAACAACGCTAAGAATGATAATCTACCTCATGTGTAGAGACCTAGTGTGCCATGTAGGCTAGATCATATATTCCATTAGTAGTTGACATATCAAATATGTGCTCTAATGGATCACTATAGAGTGGTCCTTGAATAATCTATGGAGATCATGCACGACCCTAAGCTTGCATTGATATGGGAAAACCTTCCCTGTGATATGACATTATGGATGTGTCATATTTTTGTTTCCCTGTGATATGAAATTAATCTTATTCTTTGGATTCATCTACTGAGTATTGTGGTCCTCTACCTCCTCTTCAACCCCATGATCTCCGTAATGAGTAGATTAACCACTGTCTCCTCCTCTTCATCCTCCACCTCTACCACATTCTCTAGGACTAAATCAACCACCTTCTCTTCCTCTAACATCATACCAACAACCATATCCTCATTTAGTAGTAGGCTTACAATCATCTCCTCCTCCAACATAAAACCGACCACCATATCCTCCTCCACCATTTCTTCCTCTGGTAGCAAACCGACCACCATCTCCTTTAACATCCAATTGACCACCATATGATAGAGGTACTTATGCGTTTCACTATAGTGGAAGAGGTATTGATTCCTCTGGCTTTGGTGGAAGGACTAGAATATAAAAGTTGTTGAGTTGTATATTTGTTATTACTATGATGTATATTTTACATGTATATTTGACATATATATTGATTTTGATTAATTTTGATATATATCACGCCTTTTGATATTATGTTGATGTTGATGTTGTAATATACTTAAACCTAGAATTGCAAAGAAAATACATGAAAACACAAGATAAAAACAAAAATATTATCTTGTATGGAATACATTTAAAAGAGAGAGATATATCTCTTCAAGATGGGAACCTCCAAGAGAAAATCTCCAAATATGATAACAATTATAGTAAAAAATTTATATCGCTTACTACTCTTTATATAGTGCTTCAATACCCAAATCCTTAGTTGTTGATGTTTCTGCATGGTTCCAACATTGAGAAAACATTATGTAGGTCATGTGTAATATTAATGAATGGCTGGTACAGAATGGACCCTTTGTATCCGTTATTAGTCATGTGTATCAACTATATGTATTGAGGCTCGGTTGCTTAGCTTTTGTCTAGTCACGTGGATAGACTATTAGTGAAGGAAGGCTAGTGGTCACATTGCATACTCTATGTGGGAGTGCTCATGATGGAGTGATATATTCTAATTAGAGTGAGTTCACTTGTCTATGTTATAGGGGATATTATCCCCTTGTGCAATAGACAAATTCTAATCTAATTTTGAATTTGAAATTGGCTCTAAGAAGTGTATGGGACTTCTTAGAGTATGGTAAAATCAACATTAGAGCCCTATATGTGAATTTGATCTACATGTGAGGAGATGGACATCAACGAGGATAAATTTTCTATGATGAATAAATAACCAATAATTCAAGACAAACCATTGAACAAGTCCTAGATAACATTGAATAAGTCCCATAAGAAAATGAAGAAAAGAAAACAAGTCGGCTTGAAGATAGATAAAAAATGAAGACCTAAACTAGCAAGTCATCCCAAGTGGAAGAATACAGGTTGGCCTCATTGAGGAATTTTCTAGTGAACCGAAGAATACAAATAAAGTGCTTCACACTTCATTTGTTCATGCTCACTCATCAACACATATTCTTCTCTCCACTTATGCTCACCTCCTAGGAAGGCCTAGCTAAGGCAAGGAATATAATGTTGGGTTTTTCTTATTAACTTGGAAGGTTCACTACCCTTGATAGGGTTTCTTGTGAAGGAGGGAAAACCTCTCTTGTGCTAAGGATAATATTCATTATTGGTATTGTATTTGAATAGGATTGATTTCTTCTGAGAAAAGTTTGTTTGGTTTTCTCCCTATTGGTTTTCCTAGGGTAAAATATTTGTGTTTCTTGTGCATGGCTATCTTTCATTGATCCCTTATCTGTTTTATTTCCATTGTAAGTGAATGTTGATTATTCAACGAAATTGTGGGATTAAATAAATGTTTGAATAAGATTTGTGACAATAATTATCAAGAACTTGAAAATTGGATTAAAATTCAACATGGTATCAGAGCAATTTTGAATAGAAGCCATTGCAATAGATTGTTTCTACCCCAATTTGAAAACTGGAGCTTCCAAGTTTTGACACTTGTCTCCATAGATTGGACTTGAAAAGAGCATTATGCAACTCACCTAGGAGGGTGCACTTATGTATGGAATTAGATCTTAGTTTTGTGAAATTTCAACTTTGATATAATTTCTATCGTAATCAAGAAACTAGGGCTTCCAATTTTGAATTCTTATGACCACAGATTGGACTGAAACATAGTAATATAATGTAAGAGGGAGCATCTATCTATGAAGGAAAATTTTAGATTTACCCAACTTCAATTTTGAACTAGCGTTTACTAGGGTTTCTGGGTCAGATTTCAACCTTTGTCAAGATGGTGTCCGACCTCGAAGTAGAAGACACGTTGGATGGTGCTTCAAACTTGATATATTGGAAAACAAGAATACTCTTAATCTTGGATGAAAATGAGATCCAATATTATGTAAAGAAAGATGTCTCAGAATTAGATGATGTTGAGGAGAAAGACAAATATAGGAAGAATGAAGTAAAATCCAAGAGGACCTTAATAGAATCTGTAAAATACCACTTGATCCCTCATATTGCAGAATTGAAGAATGGCAAGGCAATATATGAAGCCTTAGTAGTATTGTTCGAAATCAAAACCACTACCAGGAGGCTAGCCTTAAGGAATCAGCTCCGTTGCATGAAGATGACCAACTCAGATTCTATTTCTACTTACTTTATGAAGGTCTCATAGTTGAGAGATCAACTCAAATCCATCGGATACATTATTGATGATGTTGAACTTGTTATGGTAACCCTTAATGGACTTCCTTTCTTGTGGGAATCATTTATTCAAACTGTTTGTGCAAGAGAAGAGTTACCCAAGTTTGATCGACTATGTGCTGATTATGTTCAAGAGTAGGCCAAAGTATTATCCAAGAATAATTTACAGAAACCTTAGGAGGAATAAAATCAAGCTCTTGTAGCTCATGCAAGAAAAGGAAAAGGAAGCATAAAATTTATAAGGAAAAATTCAGGTGGAAGATCAACTTCAACTCAAAGACAAAAAGAGAAGGATATTTCAAAAATCAAATGCTTCAATTGTTAGAAATTTGGACACTATGTTGATCAGTGTACTAAAAAGAAAAGGAAGGGAAACCAACATGAATCAATAGATAGTGTTGATGAGCCTCCATCAAATAAGGCAAAAGAAGATAAATTTGTTGAAATTGCAGATGAACTCCGAAAGGAATATTTCTTCTAGTACACTCTAGGTATGTGTGCACCAATGACAATATTTCTTATGCTATGCGATTGTCATTAGCGATGAGGACTAAGGTTGAAGTCTTCAATAATTTATGAAAGTTCAAGGCCCAGGTAGAGAACCTAACAGAAAAGAAGATCACGATTTTTCGATCATATAATGAAGGAGAACTCACCTCCAATGAATTCAATGATTCCTGCAAGGAGGAAGAGATAAAGAGGGAGTCAACAAGCAAGATAAACATTATTTATTGGAGTATACAAGAGAGATTTATATCTATTGTAGTGATCAATACACAATAATGATTAGGAATTTTAGATTTGGTGAGCCATATACTGAATCCAACATGGCTTCATGATACCTTGCAGGATGGAGAGAGACATGCAGCTCCGAGGGATGCTTATGTTACACAAAAAAATTTCATCACCATGATTATGAACCATGTACCTCCAAAATTGCCTTAATCCCTAAAGTACCCAAGCAAAAACTCACCTGGAAGATGAGATTCATGAAGTTTTCCCCTTTAGAAAAAATGTCCCAACTTGCTTTCGGTTAACCTATGATAGTCCTCATTGTCACAGGTTTCCATATGAAAACTATAAACACTTTCACAAGTTGCCTTCATGTAGATTGCGATGCCTCTATTTGTCGCAAGTTGCACTTTATCAGGGTACAACACTATTTGTTCGAAAGGAAAAAATAGAAGCTTCAAGAGGCTTCCAGAAAGAAGCTCTCATGGATCCTTCTCCTGATTGAATATGATGGATCTCGGCTGAATTCCTTACCTATTGGGATTTCACCTTAACCTTCTCCCCTATCTCTCAACTCCCTTCTATCCCTTTTTTCTCGTAAATATGAGCTCACCCCCATGGGTGAGACATTAGAATGGATAATAGCTAGATGCTGGAGGAACATTGATAGAGTGTTCTCGAGTCTTTCTCATCCCTTTTAAGCAAGGTGACTATTTGAGGCATTGAATCATTAGAAGGAGGACTTCAACGCTAAGGCTTGGTTGTAACTCTCTCCTTCTCTTATTTATATTAATACAACATATATCCTCCTTTCTCATAATAATATGTTCTTAATTATTGGTGCTTTCTTCCTTGGTTGTTAGTGTATATTCTTGTTGTTTCAATTTGTCTTTTTCTCTTGGTAGGGATTCTGCTCACATGGAACGATAGAGTGAAGGTCTGAAATGAGGACAAATGTCTGCTTACCAGGTTTTTCTTCCTTTTATATTTGCATTTGAATTACAAGAATTTAGATAAAGGTCATATTTATGTACACTATTTGTTCTAGTTTAGGTTCTCTAAACTAAGCAAGTTAGTGTGTGTCTGCCCATAATAACATTTTCACTAACACTTCCAAGAAGAGAAAAAGACCTCAAAGGTTCTCAAGATATTTATGAGTCACATCATTGAGTTCTATTTATGAGTAGGTAGAAGGCTAGCAGTATGGCATGATGGATGAGTATCGGTCCATCATAAAGAATAATGTGGAAAATAGTTCCAAGAGTTGAAGGGAAGTAAGTGGCGACTTCCAAATGGAAGGAGCATGCAATACCGATTGGCTTCTAGGAGGGTACATTATATATGATATGGAGTTAGCCATTTTGTATACTTTGAGAAAGTCTTGGATGATATTCAATGATTCTTAGTAGACCCACTTTATGGGAGATGACACATATGGATACATAAGGAAACAAGTTGCTTCAGTGCAGGATACTCAAATGTAGAGAAAGTAGAGTGTCAAGATGCATAAAGTGTAGGATGCTCATATGCAGCACTAGAAGGGTGTCCAAATGCAAAGGGAACAAGATACTCATATGTAGCAAGATTCTCCAACACAGATTGAGTAGTTGCTACACAAATTGTTGACGATAGAGAAGACTTTGTATAGACTCAAGTAGACACCTAGGATAGACGTACTTGATGATCTTGAACTTCACCAAGAATGATGTGGATTCCAATGTTTACTACAAGGTTGTTTATGGTGGTTATTTGATCTTGATGTTATATGATTGATGATCTAATCAATTACAAGAACATAAAATCTTAGTGTTGAGTGCAAGAGGGAGTTGGATTCTGAGTTTGAGATGAAGGATCTTAGCCTTATCCATTACCTCTTAAAATTAGAGGGTTGGTAGAGACCAGATGAGATATTCCTTAATCAAGGGAATACATGGTCAATAAATTGAGGAGATTTGGTATGATGGACTCAAATCCCATGGCTACCACTGTGATGAAAAATCTAGAGAAGCAAAGTGATCCTGCTTCATATTCAAATTTGGTGGGAAATTGACTAGATCCTTGATGTATTTGGTTAACACTAGACCAGATATTTATGTTGCGGTGTACACCCTGAGCCAATTTATGGTTGAGATAAGGCATGCACATTGGGTGGTAGAAAAGCTTCTGTCGAGGTACCTACATGGTACAGTCGGACATGGATTGAGATATGTATTAGGTGGAGAAGTGAAGCTATAGGGATATGGAGATTTTGATTGGGCAAGGAGTCTAGTGGACAAGAAGAGCACCTCAGGGTGTTGCTTCAGCTTGGGATCAACCATGATATCTTGGTTTAGGAAGAAGTAGATTTCTGTTGCACTCAATATAATGGAAGTAGTGTATTATGCTATTAGTGTTGCAATTCACGAAGCAGTATTGCTTTAGAAGATTCTTGCATGGTTATTTGATCAGGAGCTAGAGAATACCGTGAGACAATATGAGAATCAAATCTATGTCAAGATTTCATAAAATATTAATGAAAGGTCGAAGCAAATTGAGATAAAAAACCACTTTATTACATGTCCACAGATGAGAAGATAGTTGACATTCTCAACAAGCTTCTATCCAAGGAGAATTTTGATTAATTTAGGTACAAGCATGGTGTGATGGAGAATTCCTCTCTAAGTGAGAGGGAGTGTTGATGTATGTGTAGCACCGTGATGGTATTACATATGAGAAATACAAAATTCATGAGAGATGAATGAACCATACATAGTGATGGTTGACAAAAACTCATGTGAGATGAGTGGCCCAGACACCATGATGGTTTTATGGATGAGTGGTAGACATTCATGATAGATGAATGGCCCAGACACTATGAAGGTTCTACTGATGAGCAAGCATGAATTCACATGAGGTGAATGGCCTAGATACACATATGAGCAACTTACATTCATGAGAAGTGAATGATACTAGAGATGTTGATACAATACATATCCAAGATGGATTACGAACATTCTCACCAAGTATGATGCTTGGTATGATGCAAAATGAATCCGTTGGAGATTCTCACCAAGTGTTATGCTTGGCGTGATGCAAAATGTCTCCCTCGTTGATATGGAGTGTTGATGTTTTTGCATGGTTCCACATTCGGGAAAACATTCTGTAGATCATTCTCCCAGATTGTGTAATATTGACCAATGGTTGGTATAGAATGACCGCTTCCTATCCCTTATTAGTCATGTGTATTGGCCATGTGTATTGAGGATTGAATGCTTAACCTTTGTCTAGTCATGCGAATTGATTATGAATGAGGGAAGGCTAATGGTCACATTGCATACTCTATGTGGGAGTGTTCATGATGGAGTGATCTAATAATAATTAGAGTGAGTTAACTTATCCATGTTATAGGGGATATTATCTCATCATGTAATAGACAAAGTCTAATCTAATGTTGAATTTGACATTGGATCTAAGAAGTGTCCATGACTTCTTAGAGTATGGTCAAATCAACATTAGAGCTCTATGTGTAAATTTGATCTTCATGTGAGGAGATGGAAATCAACGAGGATAACTTTTCTATGATGAAGAAATAACCAAGAAGTCAAGACAAACCATTGAAGAAGTCCCAAAAGAAAATAAAGACAAGAAGACAAGTTAGCTTGATGATAAATACAATATGAAGACCTAAAATAGCAAGTTGACCCTAGTGGAAGAGTACAAGTTGACCCCATTGAGGAAGTTTCTAATGAATTAAATAATATAAATAAAGTGCTTCACACTTCATTTGTTCATACTCACTCATCATCACATCTTCTTCTCTCTACTTGTGTGCACCTCCTAGGAAGGCGTAGCTAAGGTAAGAAATATAATATTGGGTTTCTCTTATTCTCTTGTAATATTCGTTCCCCTTGCTAGGGTTTCTTGTGAAGGAGGGTGAACCTCTCTTATGCTAAGGATAATCTTCATGATTGTTATTGTATTTGAATGGGATTGATTTCTTATGAGAAAATTTTGTTGGGTTTTCTTCCTTTCCTAGGGTAAAATATTTATCTCTTGTGCATGGTTATCTTTAAGTGATCCATTGTCTCTTTTATTTCAGTTTCAAGTGAATGTTGATTATGCAATGAAATTGTGGGATAAAAATAAATGTTTGAAGAAGATTTGTGATAATAATTGACAAGAACTTGAAAATTGGATTAAAACTCAACATTAGCTACTCGTGGTCACGCTATTAAAGCGGGTTAACCACATAGGGGTATTTATTCATTAAAGATACACCTTTTAAATTAAGTCACTACTCACTAATTATCTAATGGTCCTTATGGCCTTGTACATTGATAAAGTAAGGGTGGTAGGGTAGGACTCTAACATGCCCTCCCAAGTCAAAATCAACATCATCATCAAGGTTAGAGATGGGGAAACTGTGGAAAAATGGATAACAAATATCAAGTAGGTGCATATTTTAGTATGGTGTCCTTCCATTAAATCAAACTTTATGGATAGCACATTCACATGGATGATGCTCCATAGTGTCGAAAAATGATTCTAGTTGGAGCTAAATGGAGCTTTCTTTATCTATCTATGGTGATGTAGTTTGAACTCAACAATTTTGACCCACTATCTTCTTCAAACAAGATACATTAAATACTGGGTGGATCATGGTTTGTGATGGAAGCGCTAATTCATAGGCCACCTAACTTAAGCATTGAACAATTTGATATGGTCCATAAAACTTTGGTGCAAGCTTATGAAGTCCTTTAGCTTTGAGAGACGTTTGATTATAAGGTCGGATGTGAAGGAATACCTTGTCACATTCCAAAAATGAAATATATGAGTGATGTTTTCCCACCTCTTACTTCATGCAATTTTGATCCATTTCCAAATTTCCCTTGTGTGCAAAGAATGGCATCACAATTATGACGTAGAATATCTACTTCATGTACTTTTGAGGTATATGGTAGATAGAAAATCACCGAGCGAGGTTTTTGGCAATACAATACTTCATATGTTTTAATTTTTGTGGCCTCATGAAAATTGGTATTATACCACCATTAGGTTAAACGTAACCATTGTTTCGACTGGTGCTACTTTTAGATTTAGAACATCACATATAGGTTTCAAGAAACTTATTGACTGCTTAAGTCTACCTATCCATTTAGTGATGATAAGATGTGCTCATTTTCAATTTGCTATTTAATGTGGGATTGTGATATGACACAATAGAGGTAGGGATTCTAAGGAGTTTTAAAATATCGTTGAGAAAAATTTGGGCAACTAATGTAGGGGTAAAAGGGTGTTGGAGGGAAAAATGGTGAGCATATTTGGATAGTTGACAAATAACCGCCATGATGATTGATTTTTTACCTTATTTCATAAGACCAATAATAAAATCCATTTAAATGTCTATCCAAATAATGGTTGGTATTTGAAATGGTTGCAATGCCCTTCACTATATCACCCTTGTTCCTTTGGAAAGTGTCTCATTTTTCTACAAAAGTAATAATTTCCTTCTTCATGGCTTCTCAAAAGAAGGAGCTTATAACACATGCATAATTTTTCTACAATATCAAATGACTTGCGAAAGCAGATGAATGCAATTACATTAATATCCTCTATATTAAAGTTGAGTTAGGAACTAGAAAAAGGAAACCTTTAACTGCAATATATCTTGTTTCCTAGTGTAACCTTGGGGAGGGTTGGGACTACTGAATTCACTTGATGAGATGAGATGAAAAAAACTTGGTTCTATTTGTGTTGTGCTTCATATAACCATTCATGTATCAAAGAGATAAGGAAAAGATGGTTCCATAATCCTCATGATTCCTTGACAATGCATCTACCACAATATTGGATTTTCCCTTTTTGTGGATGATCTTGTAATTATATAATACAAGAATATTGGTGACCCATTTATGTTTCTATGAGGATGATAACCTTTGTTCCAAAAAATAATTCAGTTTGTGGTGATTTGTATTGATATAGAGGCAACACCCTATGAGATACAATCACCATGTAGGCTGGCCATCATTTCTTTATAATAGGTAGACTTGCTGTTGGAAGGCTAGGTTCCAATTGCATTTAATAACAGTATAATGCACACATAGAAAGATATATTAATAACAAGTATTGGGAAGGACATCTAACCATCTTGGTATTCATCTTGAATATATATTTATACAATTATATGGATGGTTGGAGTGGTTTCACTCGCTCCAACTAATTACCCATTTAGGCATATTTATCCATTATACAAAATATATTCCCATATTTGTCCACTTTAGTCTATATTCTAATACATATAAATGATGACATGTATGGAGCCTAATAATCCTACTCAATATATCCCCCACCCTCAAACTCTTTTTTGCGTTAAAGAAGTTATGCAATAACATCCTAGGTCTCTGCGCATGCCAAAGTAATCCTTACTATGCATCGACAATGCATACCAGTTTGCATAGGTAAATTAGTCGGAATAACCACTGACTAGATAAAAAGATACATGTATACAAGGTTCTACTATGACTTTTTTCTCTTTAGCCTCCATCTTCAATTTGGTATTTTCCAATGCAATTAGCGAGTCGTAAATTCAACTCACCACCCTTTCCCTGCACAACACTCCATGGTCTGAGCGTCTTAAATTTGCTCTCTTCCTCCCTATTATTTCTTTGCCTTTTGTCCTCTGAGGTCATAATCCAAGGACTTCTCTACTATTCACATACAAGCGGGATTAAATTCAGTTGTTCTTACATCATCATCTACGTGTTAATCTCCATTTTGTGTGGTATGTGTTGTATCTTTCTTTAATGTCATATTCTTCTAACGTTGTAGAGAGGATTTAAAATGTTTGCAAGTGAATATGCTTTATCAATTGTTTATGCATTCTATCTATGCTTACTATATATGCTTGGTCAGGTTGCTTTAGGTGCATGTTATGCTACAATTGTATTTCACTCAATCTTTGCTACAAAGTCTGGATAAGTAGTTTGATATTGATTTGTCATGGATGTGTAAAATGTATTCAATTTAGTCAAATGTTTTGGAGTGCTGAATTTAAATACATGAAGGACAACAAGGACTCTAAAATAATTGGACTTGACTTTACAAAAAAATTGATGTTTACTAATTATCTACTAAGGTCAATGAGGCATCGACTGAGTTGGTTAAAGACCGACATGCATATAAACAAACTCAATTTTTTTTTAAATTGTATCTCAATTAAAATTTTTGACCTAATCGACATTTTCTTTTTCTTTTATTGGGACTTTACTCAACTTTTACATGACTCACTAACATTAATGTATCATGAGACTTCACTTATAACTTATGATTCCATTTACATTAATATATTTTGTTCATATTTAACAAATCTAGTTGCTGCATGTACATCATTGTAGTTGGCTTGTGTGGTCGATATTACTTATCCAACGACGAGGTCTTTACTTGATGCACACATGATCAATGGTTGATTGGTTGGCACTATGGTCGAGCTACCCTTATAATTTATGTTTCCATTCCAATCACCTTGATCGACGTATTGGTTTGATATTTTCTCACTGCATGGGATACATTACTACATCAATCTTCCATTTGTCCCAAACCATAATTTTGTATCCAGTTGCTTGTCTTTTGTCTACCAATCAACTAGAGTCGACCGACTCTTTGGATGAACTCCTTTAGGCATATGCAGTCGACAATTTATTCTTTACATAGTCAACTTCTCCACAGTATATATTTGGTATAAAATAATATCATTAATTGATTACAATGATGACAATAATCTTCAAACCCACAAATTGTGTTTAAACAACTTAGCATTTTCTTATGTTCTATATGAAGCAAGCAATAGTTGATCGGTTATTGCTTTAATTTGCTATCTGACATCATTTTTGGTTTGTAAGTGTAGGGCCAAAATTCGTATCACACATTTTTAGGCTAAGAATGTTGAAGTATTTTTTTATTTACATGTTGTCTTGTGCCCATCAAAAGATAATCATCTTAATTTGTAGGATTGGTTGAAACTTTAAATAACATGTATGTTGTTTCAAGTTATTGTATAACCTTTTTACCTCTACCACAAACCCCTAACATTAACAATGCTAATGGACACACTAACATTCATCCTCTTCACTTACAACAAGTACAAGATGGAGTCCAAGCTATTTTAGAGCATCTTGTGCTCAATCATGTGAACCTATTCAAACAACATCACAACCACGCATGCCCTACTTTCAACCAACAAACTCTTCAAAAATAGTCTCTTTAAAAATGTTTACTCACTTATCTTCATCAGCCTGCATACTATCCATATTATACCATTCCACATTCTTAATTCCCCACTCCACTCCACCTATTCTATGTTCCCACATTCTAGGTTCCATCCTCCACTAACATGCCTTGCTTACCCTTTCCACAATTTGACCAACCATAGTTAATTAAAGTGTCAACCACCATATACAACTTTCTGCACCCAATATAAACTCGCTACTCCACCACACTTGGTAATATTAATAATTATTTATTTATTCACCAAACTTGGAAACACAACTTGAACACTTATCATGCGATCTATCAAAATTTCCAAACTTATCTAGAATGTTTCATGGGCCACCACATTACATGTAATAGATGAAGCAAAACAAGGTAGATAAGTTTAAAGACATTATAATAGTCTTAACATAATGACTTAACTCACATGATACACTTGATGCCAACATAACAAACATTGGCATCATGTGATACATTAATGAACAAACTTTGTATAGTGATGAAGATCCTATGAGAGTTAACACCTCCAATATTTGCTAATACTATTACTATTAAAATCAATTGGGTTGGACGATGGAACACTGCTATACAAAACTCTAGTTGCAATCCATAGATATGGTTTTTCAAGTTTTCCAAATATAAGTTATTAATGATTTCATAGAAACATGCTAAGCTAGGGTCAGATATTGTGCCTCCCATGCTAGATTAACTCTACCTCATTGATTCAATGCTAATAAAGTGAAGTCTTGATAGTTACTTGTATTCATTGCTTACACACTTTAATTAATTTACTTTAATAAGCTATACTTCCCCACACTTATCCTTTGACTTCCCCACACTTCCCCCTCTCTACTCACTTTCTATTTCTTGCAATCTACATTCTCTCTCACTAACTCTGTTTCTCTCACTCTCTCTTTCTTTCACTCTAGCACTCCACTGTGTTCTCTTAAAAACTGTTATTCTACACATTCCCTAGTAAATATATGGAAAACATTGATGCTCTAACTCTTATTCACAACAAAACTCATAACATAATGCTTTCAAATAATGCAATTCCATCAGTTTCTCAAATTTTAACCATATACTATTTATTATAGAATGCATTAGGATGAAGCAAACATTTAGGCCCGCATAGTGTTGATCATATATTGAATGTTTTAGTAAGAATCCTATTGTTATTCTATTCTATCAAGTAGCTTGACTTTATTATGATAAATGCACTAGTAGATAACGTGCAATATGTTCTATGCATTAACATATAAATGTAGTATATTGTAAAATAATGTGTTGTTGGAGTAGAATGATAGCATGGGGATCGCGTTGTGGATCCAATTACCATGGACTACAATATTATGTAGTTACTTATTGTAAAATTGTGTGATTAATGCAAGATATTGAAACTAGATCTAAAATATCATGAATAACAAATACTTTGAGCAATTTTACAAAGGAAAAAGAAAGAGAGCAAAAATATTGGAGCACAAACAATGAAATCTTATTCAATAATCCATTATTTCAATTTTTTGTTTTGTAAGTAAGCAACCACGAAGTTTTGAACCAATGACCTTACGCAAGGAGTTACTTAAAAATACACCTATTCATTGTTTATTCTACTCCCCGTGGGAAATAATCCATTATTTCATTAACTTACAAAGAATTACCAATGTTGTACATATAATCAATTCAAATTCCTAAATAAGGCAATTCAAATTGCTCATTAATGCATGAATACCTAACTCGACTTAAATCAAAGCTTAGATTCCGTTAGTTATTTCACGTCCCCTTCCTAAAAGCATATGGATCCATTCCACTTACCCATTAGGGTCCCATGGGTTCAAGTGGAAATTAATTCTATTTGGGACTTAATTAAAATTACAATAAAAATTGCCTGGTAAAAATGGTCAAAATTCATTAAAACGCAAGTTTTCCCACTTATGGTTTGGAAAAAGAAATAGGTGTGAAAGGGGTACCAAGGGATGTTATTATTTTTATTAAGTGGTAAAAAGGCTAAGGAATCAGTCAGGTCAAGTTTGGGTCAAATTTGGACCATTTCCATACAACAGGGAAATGTTTAAGGGAAGAGGTTGGAACTCTTCATTTGGGGCTTAGATCTAACCTCCATTGAGGTGGTTATGAGTTGTAATGATGAATGTTTGGTCCAAGGATGTTGAATTTATAATTTTACAGCTGTATATGAATAAGGAAAGCACACTTGTGGGGTTTACAGAGCAGTTGGGAAAATTCAATGCATCTTTGACTAGATCTCTTCCAAGGAGTTGTTGGTGGTTGGTGGTAGTGGGGGAAATCGGTTTCTTACCCCCCCCACGGTATTTTAACATGGTTTTGAGACATATTTGAATTTTAGAAAATATAAAAAAGCACACTTATTGGGGTTGGCTATTTTGATTATTGATTTGTGTTGAGAGTTTGCTTGAGCAAATCCCATGCTTGGGAGATGTGCCCCTTGCGACCATTGAGGGATATGTGCCCCTCATATTTTGTTTGAGGAGTGGAGTAATCAAATCATTTCATAGGTTTTATTGCATATTTATTATAGTAGTGGTACCTGGTGTTTGTGTGGCAGTGGAAAATCATATGCCACATTTATTCTCCTTGAGTTTCTATGTGTTTTTTGGGTGATCTAGTGAAGTGAATTTGTTATAGAAGAGCCATTGAGATTCCCTGGATTGTAATGGCCCTATCTGGTGTATTTTGAATATCTACATAAATAAGAAAAATAAATATTAAATTATGCTATTGAGATTAAGTGTCTTTTGTGCATCGATTATTTTACCTATGCTCTTTATGCCTTAAAATATGACTAGTTTTTCTTTTGATTTGGATAGCTAACTTCTCAGTGTCCAAATTAAATTATGAAGGTACCTATAGGTGGCCAAGACAAAATAAGACAATATCCTACCCTAATTTCAGAAATTCATGTCCCTTAGAGGTGATTTGAGAAGGCTTGGAAATCACATTCCAACGCAATCCCGAACTAGTAATTTCCATTTTTGGAGCTCACCTTTCATAATTCGACTTCTAAATTTTTTTGCAGAATTAATTACTATAGAAACTAGTATAAAAGATCCCTTTTACACTTACATAATCCCTCAATGAGTTCCCAAGTCCCCTTTTTACCTAAAAAGTAAAAAAATGGAGTCTTGTGTTTTCCAAGTTCGTGTACCTAATCCTTAGTGAGTTTGGAATAGGTACATCACAATGGTATCATATACCTTTCCTATATCCTTGTGTGGCATCCATTTATGATTCCAAAGAGTATAAAACCTCCTAGGAGGGACAATCCAAGACAACAGACTCTACAAAGGTAGGTAGATGAAGATTCTGTTGAAGTAGAGATCCAGAAAGAAAGAGAGAAACCAAGTATGGCAGAGAATTATTATGAAAGTAGATATTATTTGAAGGTCATGTAATAAAATCTTGATAATATTGAGGGCATACTAGATACTTGACAGTATTGATAAGCTTGATGAGTTTGCACGATCTTTGCAAAAGTTGGTTCGGATGTATGGGCAACAAGCATTCAAAGTTGGTGAAGGAAGTGGCCATACTCATCACCAGGAGGGAAAAGTCCGTATGGTAAAAATATATGCTCAATAATAGGGCCACACAATCAACCATATGAGTATAATGAGAGACATGAAGCTCATTATGACATTCCTTACTCAAGATCATATGAGGATCCAGGTGATGAAGACAGAGGTGGCTACAGGGGTTTCCATGAATACTATGAAGACCGAATGGAGCCAAGAGGAGGATCAAGGGGACCGACCCCAAATTATGAGCTAAGGAATGCCTTAGGGAATATTGTACTTAAATATTTTGATAAATCTCCAACCATTGATGCTAAATAATGGATCCATAAGCTCGAGACTTACTTTGAATTAAATCCCATGTCACTGGCGAAAGCACTCAAGGTGGCTATTCTTCACTTAGTTGGGGATGCACATGATTGGTGGTACTATGGAAAGCACACCTTGGTTCATGAGTGTGTGGCCACTTTCCAGGATTTCAAATGGATATTCAATGGGAGTTATGATAGGATGGATCCTCACAAGCCTTTTTGGGATCTTACACAACTCAAGGAAACTGGGTCCCCTGAAGCATACATTGATGAATTTTTAAAACTATTAGTGATAGTACACGAGGTATATAAAGAGATATTGATGAACATGTTTGTGGAAGGATTGATAGATCCATTAAAGGGGTTTGTCAAATCTGGTGGACCTACTACTCTACAAGGAGCGATACACAGGACTAGAGATCTACATGATCTTGTGCCTAGATTCTGATCTATTCCTAAAGCCAATGTTCCCATAAGGTTAGAGGATAATAGATTTGAACCAAGGGAATTCATATATCCACCCAAAGGTCCCATGGGTGTCACACCCAAGAAGGAAAACATCATTAAGGATAGGGATGAGTTGAGGAGAAGGAATATTTGCTTCAGTTTCCAAGAACTGTGGAATGTAGGCCACAAATGTGCCAAGGGAAAGGCATATTGCATTGGGGTTTTTTCAGAGAGTGAAGAGGAGGAGGAGGGTGATGAGGAGAAAAATGAGGAAGAGGGAGGCTATGAGATAGCTTATGATGAGAAACCACTTCTTGAAGGTGGTGATATTGCAGTACTCATAGGTGGAGTCCCACACTACCACACACTCAGATTAAAGGGAGCAGTACATGGGAAAAGGTCTCAATTTTAGTTTATGAAGGTGATATTGACAACTTCCTTAATTCACACTTGGTTGAAACAAGGAATCTTCCCACAAAAAGATTTGATGGTTTCACAGTCATCATTCCAGGAAATAACTCCATGGATTGTACCAGGTGGATTCCAAAGTTGTAGGTCGCCATAGGATATTATACTCTAATCGATAGCTTCTTTGTGGTTGATGTGGCTGATAAGAACATGGTATTTGGGGTTCAATTGTTGTTCTCCATTGGGTATCATTATATGAACTATAATATTCCTGAAATAAAGTTCAAGGGTCCAAATGGGAAATAAGTTGTTTTGAAGAGAATGCATACTTATCCAAATCAAGTGGTGTCTTCACACAACATGAGATCTATCATGAGGAATGGATACATTGAGTGGGCTGAAAAGTGTCTTATTACTTCAAAAGGATAAAACATTGATATATTTCACCATCATGAGGACATCTAAAGGATTTTGTGCAAGCATGAGAAGGTTTTTGGAGACCTTCCACATGGGAGGCCACTGAATAGGGGGGTAGAGCATTGGATTGAGTTGGAGGTGGGAACCCAACCCATTAAGATCCACCCCTGCAAGCATCCAAATAGGTTCAAATATAAGACAGAGAAAGCCATCAAGGAGTTTCTTGACTTCGGATACATTAGACCAAGCTCAAGCCCATTTGCATCATCAATGGTTGTAGTGAAGAAGAATGGTGGAACATTGAACACATGTATTGATCCACCCCTCTATTTATAGTTTTTCTTTAAGATTTTAGGGTTTTAAGCCCTTGGTTAGGGATTTAGCCCTTTTTTTGAGCTTTTAAGCCCCTTTATCCCAATTCTTAGCTCCTTTGGGGGTTTTAAAAGCCTTTGAGGGGTTTTATCCCCCTTTTGGAGGTTTTAGCCCCTATGAGAGCTATTTTGGCTCTTTTAAGGGGGTTTTAAGCCCTTTTTCATGTTTTTGAGCCTTTGTAAGGTTGTGGGGGTTAAATGAGGGTAGTGAAATAGTTATATTTGGGCGGTGTAGGTCATGTAGAGCTCATTGAGGGATTTTTTAGGTTAACAATTTTCCCCTTGATGTGTGAAGGCAGGAGCTCATCGTATGGCCGACGCACATCATAGGATTTTCTGGGGAGAGGTGGTGCTTCCTAGGCTGGAGCATGGTGGATTTTGGTTTTTGTATTAATATGGTTCCCATCAATGGGTGAGATACAAATAATGAGTGACATGTATATGGACGAGGCAGGCATCCCCATGCTCGTAACAATGTTAAAATAATAATGTGACCTAAGCTCTATAAATGTAAGAGATGATCATGTACAACTGTTGTTACATAGTGGTTGCCTCAATATGAGGCTGCATACAATACTGATATGAAGAGCTACTATATTGGACCCATGACATTCTCATGGAATGTTATGTCTTCATGACTGATGGCCTGCTGGATCTGGAATGGTACGTAGCTGTAGGTACTTATTGACGGAGAGTCAGGGTCTCTATGGTACAAATATGTTGCATCAATCATAAATCTATATAGAAGCACTGCCGGGGCTTCTAAACATTGTCGCCAATGCAAACCGAAAATCACAAGGGACATGAACCTGTTGGGGTCCCTCAAATAGACTCATTCAATGTGTTAAAGTCAGGTGACATTCGGGGTCTTCGACCAAATACTGGATGGACCAATACCCTGTACGAATCTCAATGGTGCGATAATGTAGCTGGAGTCGAGCACATGAGAAACAACCATCCCGAGAGGCATTAAGGACTCCTCTCAAGTGGTCCAAGGAACTCATCAATGAGGTTAATGAAACCAGGATACATGGACCTCTGGGTCTATCCTCTGGAATGTATGTGTTGTCGTCGATAGAGGGAGACCTGCAACTGGCCAAGGAAATGGTGTTTCCTTGACCAGAAGCGCGAGGGAGATAACCGAAAGATGTGAGACAATCTGAGGATTGACCCACTGAATGGGGGGGGGGGGGAGGAGTTGAACAGGGGTAGGGAATCACGGAGGACTCAAACTTCCTTTGTTCAGAGTATGACGTCAGGGCGAACCAAGCAGCAAATGAAACTGACTCATGGGAAAGGGATCATAGCTGTAATACCGGGAATGTAACTACGGATGGGAAATACTTGGGGAAGGTAGACACTTTTAGTATTGATGGGAACCAAGAAGACACATCGCAGAATACTCTGAACAAAGGTGACCCAAAGTGGGAATGCTACTGGACTGTTATATGTGGGGTGGTGTCTAAATACACCGTTGTGGTACGATCTCGTGGATTTTTGGCGAGCCCAAGAAAGTAATGCTCGATGGTGCTTTCAATTTTAGAGAGTTTGAAAGCATGAAGAAGACTCTAGTGGGGTCTATTTTTAGTTGATAGTCTCCTATGCTCGAAAAAGGTTAAAAGTGTACATAGGAGAGCTTTCCCATCCTTTACGGGATGAGAGACTTCTTTACCATTGGTAGTCAAATCAGGCTGGAAAAGGTTAAACCTGTACTGACTTGACGGTCATTCAAATACTTTTACGAGCATCAATGAAACCAAGTTTGCTCAGTGAGCTTTTCTTGATGAGAAGGCCGGAAAAGAGCTTAACGATAACCCATGGTGAGCTTTTTCATAAAGTTTGACCCCTATGCCTGAGAAAGCATAAAAGGATGCAAAGGGGAATGGTCTTGGCTTGAATGTAACAAGGTGGTCCTTTTCAGATGGTAGTCTACATAGTCTACAAAAGGAGATAAACGAGACAATGTAGACACTCTTTCCTATACTTTAACGAGTGGGAAAGGAAGCAGATACGCTTGATAATCTTTTCATTCTTTTAGGAGTCAGAAAAGAGCTTAATGGAAACTCTGGTATGGTCAATCGATCAAGGGGGCACTGATGGTGCCCCCATTTCGGGACAATGGACAGTGGTCCAAAGGTCTCCCGTGCAGTATGGATGGAGTAGGTGGCTCTTGAACACACCAATACATGCACAAGATAGATCGTGATAGAGGCACGCGAATCGGTGCGACAGAGGCACGCAAATCGAGGTGTCTCTCGGACAGAGTTTAGGAGAGTCTTGTGTGAGTTGTGGTGAACATACTGGAATACATATGATGTGAGTGCAAGTCCAGAGGCAGTTATATGCCAAATGCGTTCAAAAGAAATGAGCCACCCTTCGGGTGGTGGTCTGGGGACCTGCGTAAGCTGTGGTGGACAGATTAGATAGTTATATGCTGAAATGATAAAATATTGTACCTTCCGAGGAGATGGTCCGGAGTCCCACATGAGTTGCGGTAGGCAGGTGTGATGCGAGTACAGGTCCGGAGACACTTACATCACAATGTGGTACTTAAACCACGGTAACTCTCGGGAAGTGGCCCTGAAAATTACTTGTTAAACATGAGACGATGATCTCATTAGAAGATAGAGGACAAAATCGTGAGCTCGCAGGTGTGAGGGGTGTCTCAAATAGACTCTGGGTGACTCTAGCTAGTAGCTAATGGTGTTGCCCCTAATGGGGGTCTCTGATTTGTGGTAAAATGTTGCAAAACAAAAAAGGAAAAACTATGATATAAGGGACTCATAGTGCTGGTATCAGGCACATACTCTCTTGAGGTAGAGCCTGTTACACGGCTTCTTCAAGAGGCGACCATCTGAGTCAGCGAAGAGGTATGCCCCCTTTCCAAGACGAAGGTCATTGGCAAGGAGAGGTGATAGAATCTGGTCTTTTATGGGAAGAACCGATTCCACACTATGGTTTAAAGGGAATGGGGTAGAACTAGAGGTGGTCTTACATCTCTCTCCGTCATTGTGTAAGTGGTGTCGGGGTAGATTAGGTGGATCTTCCATGGCCGATGAGAGGGAAGGGTAACTGGTGCTAGTGATCATGTAAATAGTATTGGTTGTGGTTTTGGCGGCCTTGCCCCCAGTATCTATTGGACGAAGAGGGGCAGGCCTGGAGACGCGAGGAGTCTTTGATGGACCCGAAGGTGGGTGCAGCATCATCTCAATTGGTTGGACAAGAGTCAACACATCTCAGGGCCTCAGAGGTAGCGTAGGTGGTTCAAGGTACCACACAAGAACTCCTAGTGTGAAATCCTGTAAATTGTGGGTTGCTAAGATAGACTTACTCATGATCCCGGATGGTAGGAAAAGGAAAAGGAAAATGATAGTGTTGAGTGGGAATGAACCCCACTGTTTCCCTGGTAACTGAGGTTGAGGTTGCGACTGAGGTTATAGCTGTGGCTGGAGCTGTGGCTGTAGATGGAGTTGTGGCTGTGGATGGTGCTGCGACTGTGGTTGGTGCTGTGGCTGTGTTTGGTGCTACGACTGCGGTTAGTGATGCGGCTGTGGTTGGGGTTTGGGTGTGTTGATGCTAGATGATAGCATGCACAAATCCACAGTATCACTTGGTGTCGGTGGAGGTGATGTGAAGGGGAAGGGAGCCGTCATAGAGGAGTCGGTGAACAACCCAAGGCCTACATTCAATAATGGTGGGGCGGTTGTGCTGTTGGCAGTAGTGTAGAAGGTAGGGATAATGTTGGCTGGTGCCATTGGCCCTTGCGGATCATGGTAAGTCAGTTGATCCACTGTCACAATCTTCCCGTCATGAGGGAACATCATAAGGTGGAACACAGTGGATGCCATGACTCTCATGGCGTACATGTAGCTTCGTCCCAAGAGCAGGTTATAGTCCAACTATGCGTTGACCACCTCTATGTCAATTAGGATTGTATTCCCTGCTAAAGTGATGGGGACATGCAGAAGGATGCCTTGGGCCCTGGTGGGGTGGCCATCATAAGCACAGAGTGTAGTAGTGGATGGTTGAAGGGTAGGGGAACTGAGTTTCTACCAGACAGATGTTGACATAACACAGGTGGATTCCCCTTTGTCAATGATGCATTGATGGGCCACCAAATTTTGGATTGAGACCTAAATTTGGAAAGCGATGGTGGATGGTATTCTGGGTTCTCCTTTGTCCAAATCAAAAGTGATCAATTTGGAGTCGGAGGGGTCTACGACAATGAGGGCAGCTAGTAGAGATTTCCTTTGCATTGGGCATGTTTTAAGCACCTCGAGAGCAGACATGGCCATAGTTGTTTGGGCCAAGTCATCCATGATACTATAGCTCACAACAACTCTAGCCATGGCATTGTTGGCCACCCGTCGTATGGGGGGGCATGGGAGAAAAGGGGGTAAGAGAAGAGGTATGTTGGTGGAGTTGGGCGTGGATGCTGTTGACGAGTCAATGGTTTCGGTAGTGGACCCATATTGGTTCCACCTAGTTTGCAAGTTGACCTCATCAGTTTTCATGGCTAGTAGGTGATGAACCCCTGTCTCTGTAGGCGGGGCCACAGCAGGGGCTGCGGGGGCAGGTGGGGGCATGGGTGCGGTTGCTACCAAACCTTGGAGTGGTAATGGGTTCTGGAGCACCATGGGTGGAGGGCATGGTGGAGCTGGGTAGGGTTGAGTTGGGACTGCTGCATTGGTACTGCATTGAGCTTCGTTCTGAAGAACCTGCTTGGCGCGGCCCATGAAGGGGCACTCATGCGTATAGTGCCCATAGACGGTGCATAGTTGGCATGGATGATTTGTCTGTAATGGAGCATTTCATCTAGGTGGGTTGGATTTTTGGGGATTTTGAGCCATCCGGTTTTCTCTGGTGTTGTTGGGAGGATTTGGCTGTGGGCCGCCTCCTTGCGGTTGGTTGTTACCCCGGTTCCTAGCTCGGTTATTTCTACCTTGCCCTTGTTGGTTATTGGGGGTTGGTTGGTTGGGATGATTCTGCTAAGCAAAAAATCGTCCCATGGGTGCTAATGGAGCTGGGGCGAGGGCTGGGGAGGCTTTCATAGGTGGTACATAGTAGACTAGGGGATCTAGGGGGGCTATAAATCATGGCATTTGTCCCGAATACTGTTGTGCCGACCAAGTTGGTGCATAGGCATGTTGTTGTGGCATGGGTTGATCATAGGTGGTTGTGGCTCCAGAATGAGACATCATCCTTGAGTAGTGGGGAGCTTGATTTGGGTGGGAAACACTAGGGGTGTTTCTTGGGTGTGGTGGCATCATAGGAAGTGCCGCATGGTGTTGTGAGTGATGGGAGACAGAGCCTATAATGCCATCTGTAGCATGGGATGCCCCCGACACATCTCGTTAAGAGGTGCCTGCACGGGGAGTGTTTGTAATGATAGTGTAGAGGTATCCAGACTGTGCATAAATGATGTCAAACTGTTGGGCCTTCAAGATGGCCTCTTCCTCTGTTTGGGGACGTTCGAAGGCGATGTATTTGGCTATGGGTGGTAGCAATGTTTTTAAGAACCAGTGAAGGAAGATCCTTCCATTGAGCTTGATATTGCACAAGTTGCAACGTCACCGCCACTCATGGATGTGGTCGGTTATGTGGGTTGCAGTGTTTTTGTGGCAAGATAGCAAGATTTTCACTCCTTCATCATATTTGATGGGGAGCTGGAAATATTGTAGGAACATAAGGGCTAGGGAGTTGAAGTCTGGGTACTTGGCTTGTGGTAGCTCAATGTACCACTTGGTTGCAACACCTGTGAGGGTGCGTTGGAACAGTATGAGTCTGATCAAATCATCTACGATGTTGTTTGATGAGCACCATAGGTGAAACATCATGATATGGTTTTGGGGGCACTCCCCTACCTTCCCTTCAAACTTGGAATGTCTGAGGGGAGCTTGGTTGGAATGGGAGGCCAAAAGGTTTGATGACATATGGGGTCATTGGTTAACCTATCCAAATCAAGCAGGTTGAGGCATGCCATGAACGTGAGTTTTGACCCAAGGTTGATGTGTGACGGATTGACAATGGTGGTGGGAGTCATAGAAACATAATGTACCTGCATAATTGGGGGTACTTGTGGCACAGCCATGGATGGGACACTGCCCCCAGGTATGGTAAGAGAAACATTGTGGGTGGAAGGGCCACTGCCTCCATGTATGATAGGAGGGATAGTGTGGGAGGAAGTACCACTGCCCCCATGTATGACAGGAGGGACAGTGTGGGCGGAAGTACCACTGCCCCCATGCATGACAGGTGGGACAGTTTGATTGGTAAGTATGGGTTGAGGAAACTGACTTGTGACAGTCTGCATGACATTGCTAGGACCACCCACAAGGGTATTGGTGGTGGTGTGAGGTATGGACATGGGTCCACTACCAATCACCAAGCTGGAAAGTGGATCCGGGTTTGCACTAGCCATGGGGCTAGATGGTGCAGTGTGTAAATCTGGCTCAGATTGATAATGATTCCGAGTCTGAGTCAGAGGCTATGTGGCCTTCTGACGGTGTAGAGGGTCATCGAGCATTAGAGGAATTTTGAGGTCTAAAATGGGCCTCCTAAGGAAAATAATAAAATAATAGTTAAAATAATAAAACAATATTTATTAATTTTGGAGGAAAAAAGAAAAAACTACTTTTTGTGTTTGTATTTTCGACATATCTCCCTGTGTTTTTACTCTAATTTTGATCAGGAGAGCTCGTTGGATGCGGAATTTTATTCCGAATCCAACGAGTACCCACACTGCATACTTTTGAGGGACCCCTCTACCCCAAAAACAAGAAATACTTGAAAAAACGTGATCAGGAGAGCTTGTTGGATGCAGAATTTGATTTCGCACCCAACGAGTACTCACATTTCATACTTTTAACGGACCCATATACCCCAAAAACAAGAAATACCTAAAAAAACGTGATGATGAAATTTTGCATCCAACAAGCTCTCCTGATAGAAATTTGAGTAAAAACACAGGGAGATATGTCGAAAATAGGAACAAAAAAAGTGTTTTTTTTATGATAAATATGTCAATTCAACCATTATGGTTGACTCATTTTATTGGAATTCTATTGGTTCTTGAATTCTAACTCACAAGAACTTATTGTTGGCGCGTTTTATTATAAGGCCCATTTTAGATCCCAAATTTCCTCTAATGAATGGTCTCGACGGTGTTGGTTCAAGGACCCAAACTGTGGTGGATCGCCTCTTAGGCGTGAAGAAGAGCGTGGGGGATCAATTGTGTCTGGTTGGTAGATCAGGTGGTGAAATATGGTAGTGAGTTTCTGGACCCTGGTTTCAGTGGCTTCCTATTGGCTTTCAGGTTGTCACTCGACCACCAAGACTGCCAGGAGACAACGCTTGGATTTTTCCTCATGAGAGTGCTAGTCAATCGGTAAGGGTCGTTACCTGTTTCGCTTTGCAGTTCCTCTCAGCAACTAGTTACTTTGGGGTTCCCGTGGTACTCCTCACAATGAGTTTCAGGGCTGAGCCCAAGTACTACCCACGGTTAAGGCAGTCAAGGAATTATGTCCTCAAACACTGCAAGTGTTTGAATTAGTGTAAATTAATAGATTTTAATGGCTGGCTCAGCGTCATGAACTGAGTTTGGTTATCTTACTTGGTATGGTTGTGTGCATGTCCATTGTATGAAAGATTTTCCATTTTTGATTATTTTCTGTTATACACTTGGTGGATGCTTGTATGGTTTATGAATATTTCACAGAGATTTTATGGTTTGTTATAGAACTTACAACATGGGTAACTTGTTATGAAACTAGTAAATTGTGAACATAAAATTTGAAACATGCCATTAATGAATCTGAACTATGGTAGACTTACTAGGTGACTGCCTTACACATGTATTCCTCTTCGACCAAGAAAGAGTGTTGGGCTCTCACACAATGGGACTAAGCCCATCCATAGATCCTCAGGTCACTCTCCGAGTGCAAGGTTGGTCAACAGGGAGGATGCGAACGCCGTGAGGCCCCCTGGGCCTACCACCCCCTCTACCTTCTAAGTCACCCATTTTTAGTGGTCTAAAGAAATCACATATGAAGTGCCTATTACTATACGATCTTTACCCTTCGTCTTATCCCAGAATTCCCCAGAGGGTGATGACTAGGTAGAGGAGGAAGGGATAGGCAAGGCTCAATTTCCAATGCTTTAAAAAAATGAAATTTAACCTACAGTAATTTATTCAGGCCTTAAAACAGATTCATTATATTAATAACCAGTTAAATCTATCATTGATTTACACAGATTGTATGTAGATGAAAACAGATTGTTGGACAGAGGCGACTGAGCCACACTAACAGTCCAAACAGCTTAAAAAATCGAATCTGAGAGACAAATCACCCTTTTCGGAGCAAATGTAGCGAGGGGGTCGGTAAATTTTCCCAAAATCAGGCAAGGGGGTTGCTCAGAAACTGAAAATAGGAGCAATCTGCCTCCTGAGAGGGAAGTCACACCTTTCAGGGCTGAATGAGTGACTTGGTCGCCCCTTTCAGCTCGATAACAACGACCTAGCCCAAAAACTTGAAATTTTTTTAACTTGAGCTGGGAATGGCCGACAATAACTTGTACTGTGGTCGAACGGGCTCGGTTTGGACTTAAGGAGGCTTGACTGTGACGTAAATGAAGAAATAAGCACAAAACAAAATGGTAAAACTCTAATCACTTTATTCATTGAAAGAGTACTAATATATAGTACTCTCAATATGCCACCTCAGTGAGAGATATTCTCTAGATCCTAACACCTTGCATGGTGACTAGGCTAGGAAATCTTCTCCATATCTTCTAGAGACTTATCTAGAAAAAATGACTATTATCCCAAATAATAAATACAATAATGTGACATTTAACTCATGTGATTGCTAATGTAATCCATAAGGCTAACATTCCCCCTCTCAATCGCAAGTTTATGTATTTGTATCAACTAAGCAATAAACACTAAAGCCAAGGTTGATATGATTGATTTTTCAAAAGCCTTCCTTTGTGCTTCAATGAAAAATCTTCCTGTAAAACCGTCAATCTAAATGGTTTATCTAAAATGAACTGAAATTCTGGAGTGAACAACTGCCATGTCTGAACAATCCCCGTATGCTTGACAATTTCATAATTTGCCAAGTGATTTAGCTAGAAGAGGATGGCGTCTTCTGCTAATTGGTGAAGATCACCATTGTTATGCATCAATGCATTATGAGTCTACCATCCATAGACTATTGTTTTCATTAGTCTGCCATCTACAAACTATTTTGAGTTTTCCATCTACAAACTATAGTTCTTCATCTGCAATTTGGAGTTTGCCACCTGCAAACTATTGTTTCCTTTTGACATTTGGAGTCTGCCATCTAAATACTATTGTTGTTTAACATTTTTACATTTGGAGTCTGTCATCTACAAACTATTGTTTCCCAAACTTGAAGTCTAACAACCATCATCAATATTCCCCCTCTTGTCAGCTGAAAGGTAAGAAGATATGGGTTTTCATGTGGTTTACCCATAACCAGTTCATCATTATATTTTGTAAATGTACCCCCCCCTAAGAAGCAAGAGAGTACCATTTATATTTAAACTCACATGTTATTTCATCCCGTGAGGGCCATGCTCAAAAGCTACGTCATAAGGGGACCACTAGAGTTATGTTCTATCACGTTCTACAAGATGAGTCTTTACTTGAGATTGAATTTTTCGGTAAGAATTATGCAACTTCTTGGTTGTCAATGTCCATTCCCAAAGATTGATCCACCCATAGTGAATTTTTAACCTCGCAGGCTTGTTTCTCTTGGAACATTTTTCTGATGAATGATTCTTCTTGCCACAATGTTGACAAGGATGGAGATCAAAACAATTTGTCTCCAAATGAACAACTCGATGACAATGTTGGCATTAAGGAATTTATTCCCTGTGATTTTCATCAGCTTGCTTATTAGCTTCTTCATGGACTTTTTGATTGAATTATTCATTTATGAATCCCGCACTCACAAACTGAATTAGTTTGGAGTAGTCTGGGATATGAAAAGTCACATCTTTTTCATATCCAAGTCCTTTTTTACATCTGTTGTATCTAATTTCTTCCCAAGGTCTGATGATGGGTTTGGAAAGATAATTTTGAAGTTGTTGCTTTGACATCATTTGAGGTTGATTTTTTGCATGTTGTTGAATCTTTGAAATGTTTTCTTTATTGAACTCAAAAGAAAACACATGAGCTGTAGGTTCATGAATATCTTTATCTTCATTTTTTCTAAAGTTGGCTTATTGAATTGTGTCTGTATTGAATGTTGATTATAATCATCATCTTCATCATCAAATAGAGGGTTGTGATGAAGAAGGACTTGTTCAGATTGCTTCATTGATTCCTAATTTTTGAGATTGCATATTTCATCATTGAGTAGTTGTGATTGTGCTTGAAGAAGTTGAACTTTTGCTTGTGACACTTGCAAACAAGTTACCACAGATTGAAGAGTTGATTTGTTGAGTATCACTGTATTGTCTTCAGTAGTGATTATTAGAGTATTCGGCAACTCTAACAATTCTCGACTTCGGTCCACTTGAAAAACACTTGAACTTCACGCTCGCTTGGATTGATTTGTTTTTAAGCTCGCTTGTACTTGACACTTTCACACTTGCATATATGTCACTCTCTCTTGATATTTTATGACAATTTTAGGGTGTTGGGCACCAACTGATCATGCACCCCAAAATGTGATTTTACAATGATTGATGAGCAGAGTATGAAGGGTGTTGGGTTCAACCGAAAATGCACCCAAATACAAATTTCGGCTTGAGTTTACTTCAAAAATACAAGTAAACTTAGAAAATGACTATTGTAAGTATAATGTTCAACTAATGTTTGATTTCAAAACCGATTTGATCTTCAAATTTGAATACTAGTTTCTCCTTAGATTGACGTGTCCATTTTATAGTGTACCATAATTCCCTTGTGAATGAGTGTTGATGTTGTGGAAACTTGAATTATGTGGAGTGCTTGTTTGTCAAATTAAATGTGTCAAAGACTAGACACATACTACTATCTTCACCCATCTATAACACAATCACCATCACACATAAACTCAAAGTGTACCTAAGATCCCCTTATTCAAATTTCGGGTGGATCTAGGTTACAAGCATTAAAATAAGAGCTTTTAGACCCCTATTCAATTTCGGGACAGGTCAGGAATTTCAAGTTTGTGTGTACAATGAATTTCACTTTCAAAAAAATTACAAAGCTTTTACAAATGGATTTTTTTTTTTACCTTTTTTTAATAACTTATTTTTGATGAACTAGAATTTCACTTTTACAACATTTAATAAATCCAAGATCAATTAAAAAAAGATACCGCAAATGTTGACCACTTTGGCCACAATACTCAGAGCATAATTGTTATGGCATGAATGAGTCGATTTTGATTTTGTTTTGTTTTTTTTTAAGTGAGGAGAACTTCAATTCCCCACACTTTCTTTAACCATTAAAAAGTCCAGATATAATACGATGGCAGCGCTGATCCATCAACGGTTGTAGTAGAGTCTTTAAAACACAAACAAAAACACAAACAAAAACACCCAACAACCTGGCATGGATTGTAGTCTCGAAACGATTGGCCTGAAAATCATGCAAAGGAATCGAACCTGACACTTCAAGGGAGCCAACCTAAAGCGGTTGAATCACTGAGAAAATATGGTATATTTGAAATTGCAGATAATTCAGTGATGAAGAGGACGCTGAAAACCAGATCACATTGATATGCTGGTCATTTGGGGATTTCATATTGGCATTTCATGTGAGTAATCGCTTTTGAGTGATAGTCAATCTTGAATTGCTTTTGAGTGACAACAACGGTCATGTCATTGATCCCAATAATTCCTACTTCTAAGCTTCATCAATGTTTCAAGAGACACCCCAGTATGAGGACATATAAACATACCTTTCAGATCTGCCCGAGCTGCAACATCCATCAACTCCTCCACGAAATCCTCATCCTTGGAAGCCTCCTCGACTATTCCATCCGAATTCTTAAGAGCATAAACAACTCGATGAATGGACACAGGATCTGTATCGCAGATTTAGCGCTTGTTCAGATTTGGTAGATCGCTTGTACAAATGTTTAGATTGGTAGATCGCTTGTGCAAATGTAGATTGCTGGCTCATATTGGATCATTGATCGCAAAGAAGAGGACGCAGAGGAGATTGTTGGTTCAGATTGCAGATCAAATCTCAAAATGACAGATCACGATTTCATATGGCAGATCACAATGGAGAATGTAGATCACTGAAGGAGGATTGCAGTAGATGTATATCACTGCACCAAATTGCAGATGAAGAGAAATATGGAGAAGCTAGATCGTTGGATCCAATTAATACGCTGATACCCTGAGATTGTTGATTGCTGATGGATGTGGTAGAATTGCTAGGATTTGTTGATCATTAAAAACCAGATATCGCTATTGTAGGAGGACATGTAGGAGAACTCTGGCTAGTTAGATCATGGGCCCAAATTGCACATGCTATGAAATTATGGAGACCGTGAAATCACAGAGTTTGTGATCACCGTGGACCGATGAGAATTGCACCAGATGGACTCAATCACCAGATGTGCAAAAAATATGTATTAAGAATATTTACAACATGTTCTTGCATGAAGGCTCAAGAATTAATGGACCCAAGGTCGAAAGCCAAAATTGGATTGAAAACCAGCTTTAGATTGAATGCCAAATCTAGACACAAAATCTAGATCGCTGAATTTACTATCACTCAGATCTCAAAACAAAATGAGAAGATCTATGATTGAACTATAAACCTGTAAATGGAGCAGATCCAAAGTAGATCAAGACCAAGGAAACATCTAGATCTAAGAGAATCGATCCCACAATGATATAGTCCAGAATTTAGAAAGTCACATAACTTCTTTCATGATGGCTTTAGCACGGACCATAGGGTAGCTCATCATCATCCACTGTAGCATGGACAATCGACTCACAAGAATCTCTCACTCATTAATCTCATGGATGACTACCATGAGCTTATCAGGCCCTTAAGAACTATAAGATCTCTGATACCAAATAAAGAAATAAACACAAAATAAAATGGTAAAACTCTAATCACTTTATTCATTGAAAGAGTACTAATATATAGTACTCTCAATATGCCACCTCAGTGAGAGATATTCTCTAGATCCTAACACCTTTCATGGTGACTAGGCTAGGAAATGTTCTCCATATCTTCTAGAGACTTATCTAGGATTAATGACTATTATCCCAAATAATAAATACAGAAAAAAAAGATCTAAACTAGATTTAACAGAACCTAAAACTAGGTTGAGAAAGCATAAATAAAAACTGAAACTTGAAAAAAAAAAACCCAGGGATCCTGTGGGATCGACCTGGTATGGTCGCCAAATCTGTAGTAGGGATTTCACCCTAACTACAGGCAGGAACGATTACCTTCCATCTATAGGACGGAAGGGTAAGGTTCATATGGATGAAAATAAAACTTGCAAGGAAGAGTTAGCTTTGAGCCATGAAACCTTGCAGAAAACTTGTTAGAAAAATGAGAGATAGCTACAGGAAATCAGAGGAGAACCTGCAACAAACTATTGGAACATAAGCCTACAAACAAAATAATCCATAAAACTAAACTGTTGACATAAATAAATGGTTATACCTTCAGTCCCTTTTGTGGAAATGGGCCACCATGCCCTAGCTTTGGAAGCACCTCTCTATGAGATGGAGTTTTGGCTTGTGGAGCTATGGAGGAGAGGGGGTGAATGACTTGAGAGGAAAAGGGTCTCAAGGCACTCACACGGGAAGCATAATGATCGGGAGAGAAGGAGTGTTTTGAGAATGACACCCACCCCTCTATTTATAGTTTTTCTTTGAGATTTTAGGGTTTTAAGCCCTTGGTTAGGGCTTTAGCCCCTTTTTTGGGATTTTAAGCCCCTTTCACCCAATTCTTAGCTCCTTTGGGGGTTTTAAGCTCCTTTGAGGGTTCTTAGCCCCTTTTTGGAGGTTTTAGCCCCTATGAGAGCTATTTTGGCTCTTATAAGGGGTTTTTAATTCCCTTTTCATGTTTTTGAGCCTTTGCAAGGGTGTGGGGGTCAAATGAGGGTAGTGAAATAGATGTATTTGGGTAGTGTAGGTCATGTAGAGCTCATTGAGGGATTTTTTGGGTTAACAAATACCCCCAAAGGAGCTAAGAATTGGGAAAAAGGAGTTTAAATCCCCCAAAAGGGGCTAAAGCCCTGACTAAGGTCTTAAAACCCTAGAAAAACTATAAATAGAGGGGATGGGGTCACTCTAAAAAACACTAATTCTCTCCCTATCATTATGCTGCCCATGTGAGTTCCTTGAGACCCTTTTCCTCTCAATCCATTCACCCCTCTTCTCCATAGCTCCACAAGCCAAAATCCCCATTCCATGGAGAGGTGCTTCCAAAGCTAGGGCAAGGTGGCCCATTTCTACAAAGGCTGAAGGTATAACCATTTGTTTTTGTTGATAGTTTAGTTTTCTAGATCTTGTTTATTTGCAAGTTTATGTTCTCATAGTTTGCTATAGGTTCTCCTCCGATTTCCTGTAGCCATCTTTCAGTTTTCTAACAAGTTTCCTGCAGGGTTTCATGGCTCAAAGTTGACATTTCTTTGTAGGGTTTTATTTCACCCACAGGAACCCTACCCTTTCGTCCTATAGACGGAAGGTAGTTGTTCCTGCCTGTAGCTACAGCGAAAGCCCAGTATGGTCGCCAAATCTGTAGTAGGGCTTTCTCCCTAGATATAAGAAGGAACGACTACCTTTCGTCTATAGGACAGAAGGGTAGGGTTCCCGTGGGTGAAAAGAAAACCTGCAAGGAAGAGTTAGCTTTGAGCCATGAAACCCTGCAGAAAACTTGTTATAAAAATGAGAGATAGCTACATGCAATTAGAGGAGAACCTACAACAAACTATTAGAACATAAACCTGTAAACAAAATAAGCCATAAAACTAAACTATTGACATAAATAAATGGTTATACCTTCAGTCCCTTTTGTGGAAATGGGCCATGATGCCCTAGCTTTGGAAGCACCTCTCTATGGGATGGAGTCTTGGCTTGTGGAGCTATGCAGGAGAGGGGGTGAATGACTTGAGAGGCAAAGTGTCTCAAGGCACTCACACAGGCAACATAACGATAGGGAGAGAAGGAGTGTTTTGAGAGTGACCCCCACCCCTCTATTTATAGGTTTTCTTTGAGATTTTAGGGTTTTAAGCCCTTGGTCAGGTCTTTAGCCCCTTTTTTTGGGATTTTAAGCCCCTTTCACCCAATTCTTAGCTCCTTTGGGGGTTTTAAGCTCCTTTGAGGGGGTTTAGCCCTTTTTTGGAGGTTTTAGCCCCAATGAGAGCTATTTTGGCTGTTCTAAGGGGTTGTTAAGCCCTTTTTCATGTTTTTGAGCCTTTGTAAGGGTGTGGGGGTCAAATGAGGGTAGTGAAATAGATGTCTTTGGCTGGTGTAGGTCATGTAGAGCTCATTGAGGGATTTTTTGGGTTAAAAGATACCCCCAAAAGAGCTAAGAATTGGGTGAAAGGGGCTTAAAGCCCAAAAAAGGGGCTAAAGCCCTGACCCAGGGCTTAAAACCCTAGAAAAAACTGTAAATAGAGGGGATGGGGGCACTCTAAAAAACACTCCTTCTCTCCCTATCGTTATGTTTCCCATGTGAGTGCCCTGAGATCCTTTTCCTCTCAAGCCATTCACCCCTCTCCTCCATAGCCATATAAACCCAAATCCCCATTCCATAGAGAGGTGCTTCCAAAGCTAGGGCATGGTGGCCCATTTCCACAAAGGATGAAGGTATAACCATTTGTTTTTGTTGATAGTTTAGTTTTCTAGATTTTGTTTATTTGCAGGTTTATGTTCTCATAGTTTGCTACAGGTTCTCCTCTGATTTCCTGTAGCCATCTTTTAGTTTTATAACAACTTTCATACAAGGTTTGATGGCTCAAAGATGACATTTCTTTGCATGGTTTTATTTCAGCCACAGGATCCCTACCCTTCCATCCTATAGATGGAAGGTAGTTGTTCCTTCCTATAGCTAGGGTGAAAGCCTAGTATGGTCGCCAAATTTTTACTAGGGCTTTCACCCTAGCTAGAGGCAGGAACGACTACCTTCCGTATATAGGACGAAAGGCTAGGGTTCCTGTGGGTGAAAAGAAAACCTGCAAGGAAGAGTTAGCTTTGAGCCATGAAACCCTGCAAAAAAATTGTTAGAAAAATGAGAGATATCTACAGACAATCAGAGGAGAACCTGCAACAAACTATTAGAACATAAACCTATAAATAAAATAAGGCATAAAACTAAATTATTGACAGAAATAAATGGTTATACCTTCAGTCCCTTTTGTGGAAATGGGCCACTATTCCCTAGCTTTGGAAGCACCTCTCTATGGGATGGAGTCTTGGCTTGTGGAGCTATGGAGCAGAGGGGGTGAATGACTTGAGAGGAAAAGGGTCTCAAGGCACTCACACGGGCATCATAACGATAGGGAGAGGAGTGTTTTGAGAGTGACCCCCACCCCTCTATTTATATTTTTTCTTTGAGATTTTAGGGTTTTAAGCCCTTGGTTAGGGCTTTAGCCCCTTTTTTGGGCTTTTAAGCCCCTTTCACCCAATTCTTAGCTCCTTTGGGGGTTTTAAGCTCCTTTGAGGGGTTTTAGCCCCTTTTTGGAGGTTTTAGCTCCTATGAGAGATATTTTGGCTCTTTTAAGGGGTTTTTAAGACCTTTTTCATGTTTTTGAGCCTTTGTAAGGGTGTGGGGGTCAAATGAGGATAGTGAAATAGATGTCTTTGGGTGGTGTAGGTCATGTAGAGCTCATTGAGGGATTTTTTGGGTTAACAGTCCACTTATGGATTGGGATAAAAAATAGGTGTGAAATGGGTCCCGATGGATCTTATTATTTTTATTAAGTTTTCAAAAGGATAAGGAAGCACTCAGGTCAAGTTTGGGCCAAATTTGGACCATTTCCATCAAATAGGGAAATTCCATGATTTAAGGGAAGTGGTTGGAACTCTTCATTTGGGGCTTAGATCTAACATCCCTTGAGGTGGTTATGAGTTATAATGATTAATATTTGGTCGAAGGAGGTTTAATTAATAGTTTTTTTTATCTGTAGTTGACCAAGGAAAGTGCACTTGTGAAGTTAAAGGAGCAGTTGGGAAAAGTCAATGCATATTTGACTATATCTCTTCCAAGGAGTGGTTGGTGGTTAGTGGTAGTGGGGGAACTTGGTTTGTGTTAAATTTTCATATGCTAAGCTAGATCATTAGTATTTCATTTTGATTTCATAACAAAAGCATATAAACAGGATCACTGAAAGATAGACAAGCACAACCATACAAAAGGAGAACACAAAGATTTATCCTTGGAAAACCCTAAAGGGAAAAACCCAGCAAAAAGCTTCCTCAATATAGATGTCCCAAAAGATAAAAGATAAAACCAGCATGGAGATCAAAGCCTGATCCTCCTCCTTCTCCATCTACATCTCTTCTCCACTAATGCGCTACACAAGTGAGAGTGTGTGTGTCTCAAATGAGGAGCACCACACCTTTATTTATATTAATCCGTTCACTTGAATTAACTCATCCGACATGTAGGCTCAAGTTAATCATGTAGGCTCGAGTTACACATGTAGGCTCAAGTAACCACACTGGGGTGCTAATGACCCACCTTTACAAATAGAGGGGACAACCTCACGACTCTTATTAGTTCTTCCGATTAGAAGCATCGGGGTACAAGATAATACAAGTGGTTCTCCCGGTAGGACCATCGGGGACCAAAAAAGATACATATAGAATATTCTTCGAAGTTACAATATTTCAACACTCCCCCTTAACGAGAAGGGTATTCTACAACAACATCAACAACAACAATAGTAGGAGAGGACATCATCAACATCATCAGGGTAACCCATCTATAAATCATTGGGAGCTTTTCAACATCATATAGTCTTCGTCTTCAATATTTGACGACAACAACTCTTTAATCAACATCAACATCTTTTGACCTTTTGATCAGAAACATCTTCAACACTTTGATCTTTCAATCAGCAACATCTTCAGTAACATCTTCAGCACTTAGACCTTTCGATCAGCAGCAACATCTTCAGCACTTTGACCTTTCGATCAGCAACATCTTCGGCAGTTTGACCTTTTGATCAACAACATTTTCAGCAACATCTTCAACACTTTGACCTTTCGATTAGCAGCAACATCTTCAACACTTTGACCTTTCGATCATCACCAATATCTTCAGCATTTTGATCAGCAATATCTTCAGCACTTTGATCTTTCGATCAGCAAAGACATCTTCAGGATTTTGACCTTTCGATCATCACCAATATCTTCAGCATTTTGATCAGCAATATCTTCAGCACTTTGATCTTTCGATCAGCAAAGACATCTTCAGGATTTTGACCTTTCGATCATCAACATCATCACATTCTGATTAGTAACATCGTGATCAGCACCATCATCATACTTCAACTCTTGAACATAATCATCATCATCATATTCTAATCTTTTGATCAGTATGTCGTCATCATCACATACTGATCATCATCATCGTCACACTCTGATCTTTTGATCAGTACATCATCATCATCATACTCTTGATCGTTCGATCAGTACATCATCATCATACTCTGATATTTTGATCAGTACATCATCATCATCATAAAAACATCATCATCATGAAAACATCAACATCATCAAAACATCATTATGATCAAAACATTCAACATCATCAAAACATCAAAATATCATCATCATCACACTGATATTTCGATCAATACATCATCATCATCATAAAATCATTATCATCAAAACATCAACATCATCAAACATCAACATCATCATCATCAAAACATCAACATGATCCTTCCTTTCGGAATTATGGGATCAACATGTCTGTGGTACTCAGACGATCCTTCCTGTCGAAATTACGGGATTTAGGTCTTTACGGAGTTACTAACGATCCTTCCTTTTGGAATTATGGGATCAACACATTTGTGGAGCTTAGGCGATCCTTCCTTTTGGAATTATGGGATCAAGTCTTTACGGAGCTACTAACGATCCTTCCTTTCAGAATTATGGGATTTAGGTCTTTACGGAGTTGCTAACGATCCTTCCTTTCGGAATTATGGGATCAACATATTTGTGGAACTCAGACAATCCTTCCTATTGGAATTACGGGATCAACATATCTGTGGAACTCAGACAATCCTTCCTGTTGGAATTACGGGATCAAGTCTTTACGAAGCTACCAACGAACCTTCCTTTTAGAATTACGAGATTTAGGTCTTTACGGAGTTATGAACGATGCTTCCTTTTCGAATTATGGGATCAACACATCTGTGGAACTCATACAATCCTTCCTATTGGAATTACAGGATCAATTCAATGATCCTTCCTTTTGGAATTATAGGATTTAGGTCTTTATAGAGTTACTAACGATCCTTCCTTTCGGAATTACAGGATCAACACAGTTGTGGAACTCAGACAATCCTTCCTATTGGAATTACAGGATCAACACACGTTCTCGAGTACCGAAGTCATCGGATCTATTCTGAACCGAGGTTCAAGGATGATACAATCCTACTACCTTCTCGATGATTGAAGTTCACTGGATCCATTTTGAACCAAAGTTCAAGGATGATACAATCCTGCCACCTTCTCAATGATCGAAGTTCATCGGATTCGTTCTGAACCGAAGTCCAAGGATGATACAATCCTGCCACCTTCTCGATGATTGAAGTTCACCGGATCCATTCTGAACCGAATTCCAAGGATGATACAATCCTACCACCTTCTTAATGACCGAAGTTCACCAGATTCGTTCTGAACCAAAGTCCAATGATGATGCAATCCTGCCACCTTCTCGATGACCGAAGTTCACCGGATTCGTTCTGAACCGAAGTCTAAGGATGATACAATCCTGCCACCTTCTCGATGACCGAAGTTCACCGGATCCGTTCTGAACCGAAGTTCAAGGATGATACAATTCTTCTACATTCTCGATGACCGAGGTCACCGGATCACTTCTGGACATATGTCCCAGGATAATACAATCCCTCTTCATTCTCGAAGACCGAGGTCTCCGGATCACTTCTGGACATATGTCCCAGGATGATACAATCCCATTGCAACATCACTACTCCCCCTTTCAAAGAAGGTCTTTCCAAACCACACCAAGATTGTCTTGAAAGTGTTCGAACTTTACTCGGGACAGAGGCTTCGTCAGCACATCACCATCTAAACCATCATCATCTACATCTTCAGTATGTGAATACTGAACTATCACCATCTGTATCTCCAGTATGTGAATACTGAAAGCATCATCTATATCTTCAGTATGGGAATTCTGAAACATCATCATCTGCATCTTTATCTTGTATGTAGAAATATCGGATTTCTATGTGTTACGACGGAACACAGGGTTCTCTGTTATCACAACTCTCATTATCACATAGAATCAATGTAGTATCCATCTTCAGGTCAAGGAGACCTGATATCAGCTTCCGAAGCCATATGGCTTCACAACTTAGCAGAGTAATCTGCTATGTATTATGCTTTTGTTGTTCTAAGAGAAACAATGGACCATTTCCTGCTAAACCATGAACTCATAGCAGACCCCAAACAAAAGCATCTACCTGATGTGCTTTTCCTATATGAGATACTTCCAACCCAATTTGCATCTGTATAGCCATACAATCTGTAGTCATGGCTACCATCATAGTATAGACCAAGGTCTATAGTCCCTTTCAGATATCTCATCACATGTTTTGTAGCTACTAGGTGAACCCATCTTGGTTGAACAAGATATTGACTTAAGGTGTTCACAGCAAAACAAATGTCTGGTCTAGTATTTGTTAAGTACATCAATGACCCAATGATCTATCTGTAATGAGTCGCATCTACTAACTCTGATGAGTCATCATCTAACAGCTTCAGGTTGGAGTCCATGGGTGTGGCCATGGCTTTGCATTCCAACATATTTAATCTCTTCAATATCTCTACCGCATACTTTCCCTGGTTGAGAAATATTTCTTCTGAACTTTGTCATATTTCTAGACCTATGAAATAGTGCATTAACCCAAGGTCTTTCATCTCAAATTCTTCTGCTAGTTTCTTCTTGCTTTCCATGATCTGTTTCTCCTTCCCTGTCAAGAATAAGTCATCCACATATAATAACAGGATGACAATTTCATCTTCTACAACCTTGAGATAAAGGTTAGGATCAACTTTACTCTTGGTAAAACCCATAATTGACAGGAAACTGCCATACCAAGCTCTGGGAGCTTGCTTCATGCCATAGAGGCCCTTCTTCAACTTACATATATGAGTCCATCTGTCTTCAACTTCAAATCCTTTCGATGTAAAACTCTCCCCCAATCATACCATTAAGGAAGGATTGTCTTTACTTCATCATGGAAGCAACTACCATCATAGTTCTGAAGGAAGTGTACCTTGCTTCCTGGAGTAAGTGTCTCTTCAAAATTAATTCCCTCTTTCTTATAGAAACCTCTAGACACAAGTCTTTCCTTACTTCTATCAGCGACATATTTTATCTTGCAAATCCATTTGTAAGATACCAAATGCTTGCTTTCTGGTTTGAGTACTATATCCCAAACATCATCATAACATCTTCCATGAGTTCGTCTTGTCAGATCATCAACATATCCTAGTCTTCTGCATTCAACTTTGAAGGTTGGAACCCACTGTACTCTTGGTAAAGTTTCGATCCATCAGGAAGTTGTCCATCATGTCATACCGTGTCGAACTCAAATATCTTCTATAGTCACTCCCCCTGAAGTGGAGTATTATCTTCCTTCTTCATTTTGTATAGGTGATTCTATGCTTGATATATACCGGTTAATAGAGTATGTCATGTCATAGTCTATTCTTTCTGAGGCAAATCACAATTCTTGCTTTGTACACTTGTTCTTGCAGATCCATATGGAAGATACTACATACTTCCCTTTATGTCTCGAAATCATATCATATACATCATTCCCCATAATCAACTGTTATTCTTTGATCATAGCTTCTTTCATTGCATTTTTTTTTCTCTTCATCTTGAGTTATCTCTCATACCCATGGTGGTGTTCATCCTTCGAGGTGGATCTACCGCTCTTTGAAGCTCTTTCTTTCGTCATGGTGTCTCTGACCTTGGGAGCTTCAGATTCATGTTTATTGAATTGTCATCACTTGTTCTTCAGAACAAGTCTCATCCTTATTTTCTTTTAGGAGGTTGTACATGACCTTTCATACAATTCAAATGCACCAATTGCATGGTTAGAACTACATATGCATAACGACAAATTCTTATGCATCATGCAACTATTTAGCCAATACAACATTCATCCATATCTCATAGAAACTTTCTAAATGCCTTCCATCTCTATCATGACATCATTGATATTGTGCACTAATCCAAATAGGTTTCATTCTAGATAAGTAACAATGGATATTTGTATAGAGCCATGAGCTACTTACCCATCACATGCATGCAAACAACACATCAAATGAATATAATCAAATGCATAACAAAACAATATCATTAAATGACAATTGAATACTTATCTTTTGTTTGTTTCGTGGGTAGACTCCTTCTTGATCATTCTACTTCATCATCTTCTTCATCCATGAAATCATCATTTCTTATCCAAATGATAAGATAGATAAGAGGTTCGTCAAGAATTGAGTTCTTC
Source organism: Pseudotsuga menziesii (assembly GCA_001517045.1). Lineage (NCBI taxonomy): Eukaryota > Viridiplantae > Streptophyta > Pinopsida > Pinales > Pinaceae > Pseudotsuga > Pseudotsuga menziesii. The sequence goes on from LPNX010374975.1 coordinate 2,277,563, forward strand.
ATATTCCTCATCGCTTGAGGGATCTTCTTTGAATGGTGAGAGTGTGATCTTCAATTTGCTCCCATCTTTCTTCTTCTCTTCTTATGAGACGATATTCTTCTTCTTCTTCCCAGAGTCAACTGAAAGTAATCACTTCCTTTTGGCACACATTCCTCACATGAATGAATCCCATGATCATGGGAGGCCATTCTCTGCTTCTTCTTCTACCGCTTCAAGACGTTATGCATTCTGGATCTTCACATTCTTCAACTGTTTTCTCAAATCCATCTTCTGAATTATGTTCTTATCTTCAAATAGCTTAATCAAGGAATCAAACATCTTCGGTGTATTTAGGGAAGACACTTGTGGTACAAGTTGATCCATGATTGAATCAACAATGATCTTCTTGGCCTTGATCAAGTTCTTCTTGTGTAAGGCTTTGAGGCTCATCTCCCTCTAGAACTGGAACCTCTCTACTCATGTAGGTGTCCAATTAATTTTCTTCAGAGAGATCAAATACTTCCATGCTTGGAATTTTTTCAAGCTTATCATCAAGCTAATGTGAAAGATCACTTTGAAATGAGACCCTCAAATGCAAATAGCAAAAGATTAGATCTTACCGATTTAAGGTGTCCGTCCTGCTTCCGGAGCTGGCTGATCTAGGGTTTGTCAGAGAAACCCTAATTTTAAAAACTTCTATTCTTTCATATTTGATTGGATAGAAAGATATATCGCTTCAAATGGAGCTGTCCAATGTACTCCTTTTCTGAAAACAGTGGAGGGAAGCTCCCGGAACAAGAAGCCCTAGTTTTCCAATTTCTTCTGCAGAAATTCCCGTTACTGTTTCTATGATATCTCTGAAATTACTGCTCCTATATGTCTGAAATTTCTCACTGAGGTAACCTAACATGTCCCTGATCCAACACCATAGGTTTCATCAGAATTTGTTTCACCAATTTGGATTTATGAACATTTGTCCAAGGTGACCTGTTACAGGACTATTCAGAACAGTGAAGTTGTACGGGATGCCACATGTCACTGGTTCATCTTTAGGCTCGGAAATTTGGACCAAAGAAAGTAAAGTCTATGCTCTTTCTAGAAAATATTTAGGAATTTCATTTGAACCTCGGTAGCCCACGCTACAGCAAATCTCCCCAGGTGTCCTATTTAAGGATGAATTCTGGAAGAGGCTGGAACCCTAAATTGGAGGGATCATATCTCCCAGAATATAGCGAATCTGAGGCTGAATTTTGGACACAGTGTAAATCAGAATTTTATCTTTGGCATATGCAATTTTCAACTCCTGAGCCTTCTCCAATCTCAATATATAGTGAATGTACCAAAACTTAGTAGTTTTAGTATTAAGGGTTTTTCCAGATTGGGGTCAAACTAGGGTTTGACTTTCCTAGAGTTTCACCCAACCAAATTTCTTGATCCAGGTCTCTAAAATTTGATTTTGATGAGGAGAACAATCCTATGCTGGGCTCACTAAAAAATTCTTCTTCTGTAGAAAGCCCTAATTTTCCGCACCAAAACTGAAAATGCTCGGAATCAAATTCTGCTTCAACAGAAAGTTGCGCCGTTCAATGGAGAGTCAGTCTAGCCTTCTTTTTCTGATTGATCATGGATAGAGACCCAAAAAATAAGAAGCCCTTTATTCTTTAGCTGCACAATGTCTTCTTTCAGGGTGGCTTTGATACCATGTTAAATTTTCATATGCTAAGCTAGATCATTAGTATTTCATTTTGATTTCATAACAAAAGCATATAAATAGGATCACTGAAAGATAGACAAGCACAACCATACAAAAGGAGAACACAAAAATTTATCCTGGGAAAACCCTAAAGGGAAAAACCCAGCAAAAAGATTCCTCAATATAGATGCCCCAAAAGATAAAAGATAAAACCAACAAGGAGATCAAAGCCTGATCCTCCTCCTTCTCCAGCTACATCTCTTCTCCACTAATGCGCTAAACAAGTGAGAGTGTGTGTGTCTCAAATGAGGAGCACCACACCTCTATTTATATTCATCCATTCACTTGAATTAACTCATCCGACATGTAGGCTCGAGTTAATCATGTAGGCTCGAGTTACACATGTAGGCTCAAGTAACCACACTGGGGTGCTAATGACCCACCTTTACAAATAGAGGGGAAAACCTCATGACTCTTATTAGTTCTTCTGATTAGAATCATCGGGGTACAAGATAATACAAGTGGTTCTCCCGGTAGGACCATCGGGGACCACAAAAGATACATATAGAATATTCTTCGAAGTTACAATATTTCAACAGTTTGTTCCCCCCCATGGTATTCTACCATTGTTTTTAGTATATTTGAATATATATAAACAACAACAAGCACACTTCTTGGGTTTGGATATTTTGATTATTCATTTGTATCGAGAGTTTGCTTGAGAAAATTCCATGCTTGGGAGATGTGCCCCTTGCAACCATTGAGGGGGATGTGCCCCTCATATTTTGTTTGAGTGGAGCACTCTGATCCATTCATAGGGTTTATTTCATATTTATTATAGTAGTGGTACCTAGTGTTGGTGTGGTGGTGGCAAATCATATGCCACATTTGTTCTCCTTGAGTTTCTATGTGTTTTTTTGGGTGATCTAGTGAAGTGAATTTGTTGTAGAAGAGACATTCAGATCCCTTGGTTAGTAAATTAAATGTATGGTGTATTTTGACTCTATTTAGATAATTAAAAATAAATATTGAGTTCTGATACTAATATTAAGTGTATTTTGTGCATCGATTATTTTATCTATGATCTTTATGCCTTAAAATATGACTAGTTTTTACTTTTGATTTGGAAAACTAACTTTTGAGTATCCAAATTAAAATTTGAAGGTACATACAAGTGGCCAAGAAAAAATAGGACCATAGAATACCCTCCTTTTAGAAATTTGTGTCCCTTATAGGTGATTTGGAAAGGATTGGAAATCACCTTCCAGCGTAGTCCCAAACTAGTAATTTCCATTTTCGGAGTTCCTCTTGCATAATTATACCTATGGAAATTTTTTTATACTTAACAAATCCCTGGACACTTAAATAATCCCTCTATGAGCTCCCAAGTCCCATTTTTACCTGAAAAGTAAAAAAAATGGAGTCATCCTTGTGTTTTCCAAGATAGTGTACCTAATCCTTAGTGAGTTTTGCCTAGGTAAATCACAATTTTGCCATGAAATTGGTCAAATATGAGTTAAATATCTCATAACTAACCCAATATGACAAGTGGAGTCTTATTTAGCTAAAATCAGGGACTAATCCATGCATAACTCATGCATGATAGGAATATGTCAAGAATAATAAAGGAGGGTGATATTTTCTTCAAAATAGTAAAGGAGGGTTCTATCTCTCCTATATTAGGGGATTTAAGTTCCTATAATTACTCCTAGATGTAAAAAATGAAAGGTAGGACCCTAAAATCAAGGAAAGATGCCTTAATTTAAGGAATGCACCCTAACATGTTAAAAATAGCCTTAATATCACTCTCACAGGCTAGAAATAACATATTACTCCCGTACACCTTTGGATGAAGTGATCTAGTGGCCTATATGGTATATTTGAGTAAAAAATTCACCATTGCAATCATGATTCCAATATCTAAAGCCCCTAGGTGAGAGATTAATTTTAAGGAAAGGATAATTATGCTCTAATAAATCCCCCCCCCTCCCCCTTCCCTCCTTAAGCCTAACTTGGTGAAACTAATGCATAAAAAAATGGGCCCCATAAATTTTCATCCATATTTGGTACCCAAGTACATAAATGATATCCCATGAAGGTGGGAAAAGAGGGAAAACATTGTGGGAACCCCCCTAACCCCCCCTCCCTCCCCCTAAAAAAAGGAGGATAGTGTTGGGTGGGATTTGATAATCATTTTCATCTGTGATCATTCTCATCTCCATTTGCTTCCAACTTTGATTGATACTTACACTTACTCCATGAAATTACTTTACTAGGGTGTAAGGGACATGACTTCCAAGGTTAGTTCCTCATTAGAGACTCATACTCCTCCATGGTAGTGTTAAAGTATTGATTTCCTGTTGATTTTTAGAAACACTGTGGATCTCTTGTACTGATGATGTGATTGTGTATAGGCATCAAGGGTTTTGAGATAATGAGTGGATGATTAGAACTATGATAATTTGAGTGGGTCCATCCCAACTTTATTAGATATCCAACTAGATCACATATTACACGAAGAATATGTTGTGTCCAAAGTGATTTGGTCGTTGGATCTGCAACAACTTGTTCATCAATATCAACAACATTTACATGAAAATATTAAAGTTCAACTAAGATAATTGGAGATATATCAATGATATATTCATTAATAAGAACTTGATATGTAGAAATTTCTCCCTCAACCGAATGATAGATTATAATAAGCACATCGTCTTCCTTAAATGAATGGTTAAGTTGAATCAGTGGATCATATTCCATCAATGTGGAAGCGCATGATTCAAAACTTATGGAGAAATATTGGATAGTTTTGAAGCTCAATTTTTTCAACTCATTCTGTAGTTGATGTCCTCTAATATCATCTTGTTGTCCAAAGAGTCTATCTAGCTTGGTCAAGACTTCAGTGGAAAATTATTCAGTATCCATGATATATTTGAACTTGGGATAAATCAAGAACCATATCAATCCAAATGCTTCATCCATCCCATTAAACCATTCTCTTTATCTTCTCTATAATTGATTTCAACTTCTATTCCCATAACAATCCTATAAAGGCCCTTACTCTTCAAGCTGAGGTTGGTCTCAATATTCCACTCAAAGTAATTAAATGGAGTAAGAATCAATTTCTAGGGCTAACCCATCTTATCTCTTGTGGCTCTTTGATATGTCTTCTTCCTGCAAAATAAAAGTATGATACTTCTTAGATTATAACTAGGTTTAAGGCCATGCAAATAGTGCTATCACTCCTATTGATCTAATACCATGTAAAATCTCGTGACTATTGCAATAGATCACAATTAGATATGTAAATCTAATGAATAACATATACTTTGAGCAATTTTACATAGGAAAAATCAAGGCGGTACAAAGGGAAAAAATCTTGGAGAAAAAACCTTGAAATCTTATTCAATAACCAATTATTCCATTAACTTACAAAGAATGAACAATGTTATACCTATAATAAATCTGAATTTCTAAACAAGGCAATTAGATTGTTTACTAATGAATGAAGACCTAGTTGGGCTTAACTAAGAGCTCACCATTAGTTATCCATTCAATCTCTCAAAGTTGCGTTAACTATCTCTCAACTAACCCAAGATGACAAGTGCGGTCTTAGATATATAAAATTAGGGATATAATCCATGCAAAACTTATGCATGAGGGGAATCTACTCAGAATATGAAAGGAGGATGCGATGTGCTTAAAATAGTAAAGGAGGGCACTATAGGTCCTATATTAGTGGATTTAAGTTCCTAGAATGACTCCAAGGTGGCAAACATTCAAGATAGGACCCTAAAATCAAGAAAAAAAGACCCTAAAAGTTAAGGAATGCACCCTCACATGCTAGAAATAAATAGTACAAAATGAGAGATAAGTGACCAAAAAAAATGACCAAAATCCACATGTAAATGACCACTTTTGATTTGACAATCACTAGTGGCTAATTTCCTGTTTCTTATCACGTGACCAAAAATGTGGTCATATTTAGTTTTTATAATTTATAGCTTTTCTCACTACAACAAAACCATGTGATTAGCATCTCTTTTAGCTTCCTTTTTAGCGTCCACTATCACTTTTAGTGTATTTTTCATCATTTTTTGGACAAAGTGGACGCTTTTCCACGGGATGGCACTTTTAATGGCATTATTTGCGCCTCTTTTTAAAAGTTGGCGCTATTTTGGATGCTAATTAGCATCCCAATTAACGTCCCAATTAGCGTCCTTATTAGCGCCCCAATTAGCGCCCCAATTAGCGTCCCAATTAGTGTCCCAAACAACATCCCAATCAACATCCTGATTAGCATCCCTTTTTAAAAGTTGATGCTAGTTATCATCCCAATTAATGTCCCAATTAGCATCCTAATTAGCATCCCAATTAGAATCCCAATTAGTAGTCCAATTAGCATCCCAGTTAACATCCCTTTTTAAAAGTTGACGCTATTTTGGATGCTAATAAGCATCCCAATTAACGTCCCAATTAGCGTCCCAATTAGCATCCCCATTAGAATCCCAATTAGCGTCCCAATTAGCATCCCAATTAGCATCCCAATTATTGTCCCTTTTTAAAATTTGGCGCTATTTTGGATGATAGTTAGTATCCCAATTAATGCCCCAATTAGCGTCCCAATTAGCATCACAATTATCATCCCAATTAATGTCCCAATTAGCGTCCAAAATAACATCCCATATAACACCAAGAATAGTCTCCAAAAAACATCCCAAATAACATAGCGCCATATATTAATACAAGGTTAGTGACATAAATTGCAGCATGAATTTTGGTAAAAAAAACATTCAACATAGCATCAAGTATAGAGCCAGGAATTGCGCCTAGAAAACATCATCATTGTGATCACCCTCTTCCTCATCAACATCTTCATCATCTTCATTATCATCATCATTGGATTCGTCATCATCTTCATCGTCATGATGATGATGATGATGATGATGATGATGATCATCTTCATCATCATCGTCATCATTACCATCATCATCATTATCATCATCTTCATCATCATCATCATCGTCATCATCATCATCATCATCGTCGTCGTCACCCTCTTCCTCATCAACATCTTCATCATCATCATCATCACCATCACCACCATCACCATCGTCATCACCATCATAATCATCACCATCACCATCATCACCATCACCATCATCATCATCATCACCACCACCACCACCATCCATCATCATCATCATCATCATCATCATCATCATCATCTTCATCATCATCGTCATCATTGTCGCCATCATCACGATCATCATGATCATCATGATCATGATCGTCATCATGATCATGATCATGATCATGATCATCATCATCATTGTCATCACCATCATCATCATCATCAATATCGTCATTATCAACATCGTCATCACCCTCTTCCTCATCAGCATCTTCATCATCAGCATCTTCATCATCTTCATCATCTCCATTATCATCATCATTGAATTCATCATCATCTTCATCACTGTGATCATCATCATCATCATTTTCGTTGTCGTCATCTTCATCATCATCATCTCCATCGTCATTACCATCATCATCATCATCATCATCTTCATCATCATCTTCATCATCATCATTGTCATCATCATCATCATCATCATCGTCGTCATCACCCTCTTCCTCATCAACATCTTCATCATCATCGTCATCATCATCACCATCATCATCATCACCATCACCATCATCACCATCGTCATCACCATCTTCATCATCATCATCATAATCATCTTCATCATCATCATCTTCATCATCATCCACATCATCATCGTCGCCATCATCATGATCATTGTCATCATGATCATCATGATCATGATCATGATCATGATCATCACTGTCATCACCATCATAGTCATCATCAATATCGTCGCAATCATCATGATCATCATCGTCATCTATTATGTATTCTTGTCCTAATGTTGAAGTCGAGCATGCTACCAAGTGGGTTTTTTTTCTTCCTAAATATTATATTAAAATAATTCTTATTTTAGTGATTTGGATGGTTGCATAGCATTTACAAACAAATATAAGTATAAATATGTACCATTTCACAGTGTATGTTGAAAATTTTGATCATTGAACAAAAAGAGATTTTCATAAACTAGTGCAGACAATAACAAAATTGTTGCATTACAAATTCTCATTCCTCAATATCACTCAATAAAAAAGGAAGTGTTTCTTGCCAAAGGCTAGTCTAAATTTGTTTTCTCCTATCTTCAACATTGTGTACATGTACTCCCAAATGATATAATGATTTCTATTCACCTATCATCATCACGTGGATAGAAAAAAAACATTAGAAAATTTTGGAAAGTTTCTTGAGAGCTTATAATCATTGGTATTCAACTAGAATAACATGGACAAAAAAGGCCTTTTAGAAACATTTGCAAGGTTTCTTTCAAATTTGGTGTTAGACACTTCCACGTAATTGTCCCATCTTGATGTACTATGGTAGATTGTGTTTATGTGTTCTTAGATATGTAGGTTGCATGATGCAAGCTCTAGCACTCTTTAGATGCTCCTTAACTTGACATGGGGTTTTAACATGTTGTTTTTACTCTTAGCCAATTGTGCAAAATACTTGGTCTTTGGCATGATATTTCTTTGAGACATTGGTGCTAGGCATATGGTGCAAGCATTTCTAGAATTTTTGGCATATGTGATAAGGGCTTAAGAAAAACTTAATAAGTGTACATGCTTGAGCTTTTGATTTGGTTGTTTTTCATATCAATATTGTACTTTTCATTTGAATGTCATTTTATAGATGTCCTAATTGTCCATAAGGACTTAATGGAACCTTTCATACAATCTATAAGTCCTTTTATGTGTGCACTTAGATTACCATTTTTATAGTGATTATTTTAGGGTGCAATAATTACTGCATATATGTCGTATTTCTTCTAAATGAGCATAATTGTGCTTCCATATGATGAAGTGCTCAATTTGACATTCCCCTTTTGTAGTAGCATCTAGACTAGTGTTGGATTTCATCATTCTCCAAGATGGATATGAAATGCATGGGTCCACTCACTATTGGAACATTAAGGACTAGATAAAATGAATGGTGAAGTTATAAGTGTAAAGGAACACCACCGGCGTTCTTTAAAAGTTAGAGCTTTCCCATACAGATGTATGGGGACTAGCTTAGATACAATCTCTTGGTGGATCTCATTATTATGTTACTTTTATTGATGATGCAACTAGAAAAACTTGGGTTTATTGCATTAGACATAGATCTTATGTGTTTGATACTTTTAAGACGTGGAAATATTTGGCTTAGAATGACATAGGAAAAAAGGCTGAAATGTTTCAGATTTGATAATAGAGGTGAATACTACAACACAGAGTTTGATAGTTACTATTCACACAATGGGATTCGCAGAGACAAGACAGTCCCTGGAACACCACAAGAAAAGGGCGTGTAAGAAAGGATGAACATAATGATCATGGAGCGTGCAAGGTCTATGAGATTGCATGTACGGTTTCCCTTACAGTTTTGGGATGATGTTGTAAAAATTGTTGTTTATTTAATAAACATAGGGCCTTCAAGTGATTTGGATGGTGGGATTCCACAGGAGGCATGGAAAAGTAAACAGGTAAAATACTCATTTCTGAGAACCTTTGGTTGTGAAGCATTTGTCCATATTGATAAAGATGATAGAACAAAGCTTGAAGCTAAATCCAATAAATGTACCTTTATTGGATACGGGGTTGATGATTTTGGTTATCGCCTATGGGATTTTGAAAATCAAAAAATCATTAGGAGTAGAGATGTAGTATTCAATGAAAGGTTATATACAAAGATTAGTTGCAAGGAAATAAAGTGGAAAAGGAAAACACAGAGTACACAGTGCTTGATGAAATCAAAGAAAATGAAGTTCCAAAGGCACCATAAAATCAAGAACAGGAGCAGGTACCTAAAACTCCTGCAATTGTAAGAAAATATACCACATTAAGTAGACCCACTAAATGATTCTCTCCTTCACTGTTTTGTTTATTGATGACTGATTTTGGTGAACTAGAATGTTATGAAGAGACAATGCAGGTAGAAACTAGAAAGAAGTGGGATCAAGGCATGGATGAGGAGATGGAATAATTGGTAAGAAACCAGACTTGGGATCTGGTTAAGTTGCCTGTAGAAAAAAAGACATTGCAGAATAAATGGGTTTACAGGTTGAAGGAAGAAGATGGAGGCAAGAAGTGGTACAAGGATAGACTTGTTGTAAAGGGGTTTGCACAAAATAAAGGTATAGAATTTGATGAAATATTTTCTCCTGTTGTTAAAATGACTTCAATTAGAACTATTTTAAGTCCAATGGTGGTAGAAGATTTGCATCTTAGATAATTAGATGTAAAAACAACCTTTATCCATGGGGATTTGGAGGAAGAGATTTATATGCAGCAGCCACAGGGGTATGAGGTCAAAGGGAAGGGGAATTTGGTTTGCAGGTTGAAGAAGAGCTTTTATGGCCCGAAGAAAGCTCCAAGGCAGTGGTATTTATAATTTGATAAGTTTATGATAGAACAAGGTTATGATAGACGTCATTCTGACCACTATGCTTATTTCAAGAGGCTAGATAACAAAAGATATATTATCTTGTTATTGTATGTGGATGACATGCTTGTTTCAGGGTCTAACATGCATGATATAAATGTGCTCAAAAGAAAACTAGATAAATCATTTGTGATGAAGGATTTGGGTGTTGCAAAAAAAACCCTTGGTATGAGAATACAAGAGACAAGAAAAATCACAAATTGACATTGTCTCAAGGTGAGTACATAGAAAAGATGTTGCAGAGGTTTAGAATGCAGAATGAAAAACCAGTTAGTACACCTTTAGCCAGCCATTTCAAACTAAGTAAGGAAATGTGTCCAGAGATATAGGAAGAGATATATTACATGTCAGTGATTCCCTATTCATCAGCGGTTGGAAGCTTGATGTATGCCATGGTGTGAAAAAGACCAGATATTGCATATGCAGTGGGAGTTGTGAACATGTATATGAATAATCTAGGAAAAAAGAATTGGAAAGCAATACAGTGGATTATCAGGTATTTGAGAGGTACCACTTCTCATGCATTATGTTTTGGAGGTTCAGACACAGTTCTACAGGGATATGTTGATGCAGATATGGATGGTGATAGAGACAATAGGAGGAGCACCATAGGGTATGTGTTTACAGTGGGTGGAAAAATAGTAGGTTGGATTTCAAAAATGTAACAAGTTGTTGCACTTTCAACAATGGAAGCAAAGTATGTTTCTGCTACAGAGGCTAGTTAAGAGATGATTTGGTTGCAGAAGTTCATGGAGGAATTGGGTAAGAAGAAAGAGAATAGCGGTTTGTACAGTGACAGCTAGAGTTCCATTCATCTTGCAAAGAACTCAACCTTTCATTCGAATACTAAACATATACAACTCAAGTGCCACTTCATAAGATCTGTTCTAGATGAAGAACTATTAAAACTGGAAAAGATACATACTAGACAAAATCTTGCAGACATGTTGACAAAGGGAGTAACCAGAGAGAAAATTTCCTGCTTGGTTTCTATTGGCCTTCAAGCATGAAGGTGAAAATAAGAAATTATCCAAGTCCAAGGTCTAAAGCATAGTCCAACAAGTGCAGCAGCGGTGGAGTTGTTGTGATCAATATTCAAGTGGGATATTGTTGGTTGTGGAGCCTGATCTTCTAGATTCAGAGATGCTATTTAGTCATGTTTGTACCCTAGATTTATTGTACACTCGTTCCCAAAATTTTGGGATGTTTGTTGGCCAACAATTTTGCAGACCCATGGTATTGGGTTAACCGTAGTATTTTCCCATGGTATTTCCCCTATAAAAGATAAGCATTATAATACAGCTGTGTATGGTATGGTATGGTATTGTATTGTATTATAAACAATGTATGTGATTGTGTGAGAGAGAATGTGAGAGTGTGAAGAGGAAGTGCAACAGAGTTGCTGCAGGTTTTATCCCTTCATCTTTCTGGATGCTAAAGAAAGGACTGGCAATTCTGTGTGGACATAGCCCATCTCTTGGATGAACAATGTTATATATGTGTCTATATGTAATGTGTTAAATGTGTTTTTGCATCTTGTTTAATTACTTAGTTGTATATATGTTATTTCTCTGTGGTCCTGTTTCTAACAATATTAGTGACTGCTGGATGAACACTTTGCCTTTTAATTGTAAAGTGACTTATACTAGTTTTTTACTAATCCTTGACAAGTTAAAAAATATGCGGATGTGTTGCATGGGTATCGTCATTTTGCCGTCACACCTGAAGGTGATGTTTTTTGACACTTTTACATATATATTGCTACATGTTTTTGCTAAGGTTCTTAGCCCCAAGATAGGTCTCTGCCCTAGCTGTCGCACCCCACCTCTTATGATAATGATGACAACATGTTTTTGTAAAGAAAGTGAATTAGGGGACTATGGTGTTAAACACCATAGTCCTTATCCTGATACTTGGCATGCAATATGATTATGTTTTAATCCATGGTGTAGATCATAGTTCTTGTGCAAGGTATAAGTTTTAAAGCTTGAATCTTATGTTAAAAAATTGGGACATACGATGATCATACCCTATTCGAAGGTTGAGCTAGGGCAATAATTCTTGACATGTTAATGTATATTATATGATTGGGCCATGCCCAATGTTGGGAGGTACAAGTTATGATTTGGTTGTAATGTGCTTGACCTTAGCAATACAGTTTTGTCCTAGCTACGATTTGACAATGCAACCAGGCATTTAAAGCTCGCCTAAGATTCAATCTCGGCCCTCCACTTGTCCTCCACGAGACAGTGGTTTTGTTAGGGTTTTTATGATAGTTCTTTGCCTATCTGAACAATTCATTTTGATGTTAAACTTGGTTTGTAAGCTTGGGGAAGAAGGTGTTTCTCCCACGATTGCGTTTGAGTAGTGAAACCTATTAAAACTGTTACCCAATTTGTTAATGGTGTTTTAATGGTTTATTTCGAGGTGTGTTGGAGCTTTCTTGTTTGTTTAAAGGGCTCCACTAGTCTCAGCCTTGTTGGTTGCTACATAAAAACACCATACCATCTTCCATGGCCATTCAATTGAATTAACTTGGTAAGTAAAAGCTTAGCTTGACAAATAAAAAATTATAAATTTCTTTTAAATTTTAGGTAGTAATGACTAACTGGTATTGCTGTTTTTATTTGTATGAAGAGGAGGGATAAGGGCATCCAGGAGGATCCGACCCCTGGCCCCCTCTGCACTTGGATAAGGTAAAGTTTCAAATCAATCATTTATAATTTTTTGTTTTCAAATAAAAATACATTATGGTTCTAACTGTAAGGTGGATGCTTGCAGGTTTGGGGACGCCGACGAGGATGGCCACGAGGTCATCTCCTCCCAAGCCCGCTTCTTTAAATACTAAGGCAAGTAAAAACACCCTCAACTCTGTTCATCAATTATTTAATCATTCTTTGCTTATCTAACATTTCTTCGCTGCTTGGTTATGCAAGTGACCCAGGTTTGGTTGCTGCCCATCTGCAACATTGGTTTGTTTATCCATAAGATGACTGGGCTCGTGGCCATGCAGGAGCAAGGAATTTCACCATACTCAAGATAAGTTTTAGAATTTACTTTTATTAAAACCGTATGGGTTTTTCATTTATTCATTAAGAAGAGGGGTTTCAGGCTCTCTGTTCCATCGTTGTGTATAAGTTTATGTGATTAATAATGTTGTGGGTGCCATCTTCGATGGGATTTTCACCACTTTGGTTCAGTGTTACTGTAAAACCTATATATATATGTATGTATGTATGTATGTATATGTAATATCTCGTTTTTACCCCACTTTCATTAAAATTTTATATGATGTAAATACCGGTATTAAATCATGGTGAGGAGCTCAAGGCCAAGGCCCTACTATGGATTTAGCATTTTATTTATCAACAGTTAAAATTGATGCATATGGTTTTCGTGCTAGCCAGGCACATTATAAATGAGACATCATGTAAATATGAAAATTAATAAAAAATACCCACAACTAGCTATGCCAATGCAACAAAGAGATGGGGGCATGATTTCACAAGGAATAGGGAGGGAAATTATTCAAACCCTTTAGCCAATAGGGTAAATCCAAATTTCAATGGGAGAACCCATATAGCTGTCAACTACTTTTTTTGTCTTTTTGTGCCCAATCATTTATTTCTTCCAGAAATAGGTTGAGGTAGTTAATGCATGGGGATGGGAAGAGTATGGCAGTCAAATTCCTATTGGGGAAGCCACCCATTTTTGGAAAACGAATTTTTGACTTATGGGGCAAGAAAACACTCGAAAATTCATTCCTCACCCATTCCTCATCCACATTTTTTCCTTTCCTCACGTAATTGGAGCTTGCTGGGATTTTCCTTCATTTTTATGTTGTTTTTCCTCATTCTTCCATGTATGGGAACTCGTTTTTGGTATTGATCAGTGAATATGAGAAGAGATCCACGATTTTGGGGCTTTAAGAGGTCGTTTTTTCTCTTGTAACGTCCATGAACGTTTTCTGAAAATCAAATTTCTCTCCCAGGGTTGTTTTCCCTTCTACCAATTTGTTTTTGGTTGCCCAATGTTTTTTTTCATGCCCAACATTTGTGTTTTTCAGTTGTGTACACCCTAGTTTTGGTCTGAATTGGTTAGGAGTGGAAGAGGCCCAAAATTGGATTGATAAACCTAGTGAAGAGAGGAACCTCATAGACATATCAAGATGGGCTGGAAAATATTCTATGCACACCCTAAAGAGCACTGGAAGGGAAGGTATGAAATGAGGGAATACGTAGTAGTGAAGGGAAAACTTCCTTGTGTTGGGTGTGTAGGTATTACAGAGTGACAAGCTATATAGATCCGGTGCAGGTGTCCATAGCTTTGTGGTTGATCTCACTAGCTTAGCAATTCAACATTTCCATTTCCTTAGTAGCCTAATAAACCCAACTGTGTATGTCTTGGCTGAGTTTTGATGTGTATTTGGATATGTGTGAGACTGTTGTTCCCTATTTCCTTGTGAAAATCATGCCCATATTGGGGGTGGGAGTGGTGCTGAGAGATTGATGAGCCCACTAGCCTATGGTTGGGTAGAACGTTGCAACGACATAGCTAGTTGCAGGACAACTCCTTTTCAATATAAGTATTTCTTGTGTTAATTCTGCAATGTATTTGATTTATGAATTATTATGAACATGTTAAATGATTGAATGAATGATATTTCCTTCCACTCTATATTTACATGTATTATGCATCTGTGTATGTATTTTATTTCAATGCATTTTATTATTATGTTCATGGGGCTAGATCCCCCAGTATAGATAGACAGAGCAACAGTGTTGGTCGCGTCCTCTCCATCGACGAGATGAGGAGAGGGGACGTGACAGTGTGGTATAAGAGCATTGGTTGCAGCATTGGGCCTAAATTGGCCAAGTTCAACAGTTGACAGAGGTAAGATTACCCCTTGGTCAGCAGAGAAAAAAATGAGAAAGACAAGAAAATTTTCCAATTTTTTTCTAAGTGCTGGAAAGTTTCTATGTTGGCTGAGTTGGCCAAGTTTCGCCAATACATGTCGGCTGAACTGGCCAAGTTGCGCCAATGGTGTCGGCATGAAAGGATGAGTTGAGTCAATGGTGTCGGTGTGGAAAATTTGCACGTCGACAAGACTTGGTGAGTTTTGTCGATATATCGACTGGGTTGGTCGAGTTGAGACAATACATGTCGGCTGAGTTGGCTGAGTTGAGCTGACGAGAAAGAGAAAGAAAGGATTTTTTTTGAAATTTTTTCTAAGTGTTTGAAGCTTCAGTGTTGGCTAAGTTTTCTGAGTTGTGCCAATACACATCGCTTGAGTTGGTTTATTTATGCCGATGCGTGTTAGGCAAACTCGATGAGTTTCATCGATACATGTCAGGAGAAATCGACGAGTTTCACCGATACATCTCGACAAGGTTTGTCAAGATTGCTTGTCGGATGAACCTGGTAAGTTTTCCAAGTAAGGAAGAAAGATAAATTTTCAATTTTTTTTCTAAGTGTTGGAATTTTCCTTGTTGGCAAGAAAAATTGAGTTTCTCTAATCCATCGAAAGAGTTTGGAGAGTTTCCTTGATATGCCAGATAAACTCAACGAGTTTTGCCAACACGTCGAAAGGAAAAGTCAAGTTCTGTCGACACGTCAGAAGAAAAACCTGAGTTCTGCGGACATGTCGGTAGGAAAAGTTGATTTTTGTCGATTGATGCAAAAAGGCGAGTTTTTCAGACACGTCAAAAGAAAAAGGTGAGTTTGTCGATCAAAGGAAAATGGAAAATTCGTTGAAACATAGAATTTCAAGCCATTTTTTAGTGGGATTTATAGGTACCAAAAGGTTGAAAAATGGGGTTGAAATTATCTGCCAGATTGTGTGAAAAATGAAATATTTACAAAAAAAAAAATGAGGACACTGCCCTCGACTCGGTTGCAATCCCCCTTGACCCCCATCGCCCCCCTGAGACAGTCGTTGTTTATGAAAAGAAAAGTCTATGTTTTGACAAGTTGATTTCTCGAAATGAAGGCAAGTAAGTTATAAATTTCCGAGAATATTATAAATTTATAATTTAACAATTGTGTTTATGAACACATTTTGCAGAATCATAGTTACATCAAAGGAAGCTTTCCACATAGTGCAGTTTGGAAAATTTGGTCTTGGTTGGGCCAAAAATATCAACATCATGAATAATGCACAAGATCCCTATGAGCCAGAGATAGATGCCATGGGATAGAACATACAGGTTTAGAATGCTGAAATGGGATACAATGGGAGGAGAAATCAAGAGACCCTCCCAGTTATTGTAGCCACCATGAGGATCCTAAGGGTGGAGTTGCGAAGTTACAGGGAAGATAATGAAAGGATGATTAAAGCTCAGGAATATCAAAATCAGTTGAATGCAACCATGCTATAGATTTTGACATACATCCAAAGGCATATAAACTCTAGGCAGTGAACAACAAATCCAGAAAGGAATAAGAGTAGTTCAAGGAGAAATTATTGCAAGAGGACCAATAGCTCAAGAAGAGTTTCTAGAGATAGAACATATACTCCAGAAATATATTTTACTGGATCATCTGACTCTGAAGAATCTAGTGGGGGTTCAAGCTCTTCATATCACAGGAGTAAGAGGAAGAGGTATTGCAAGAAAAATTCCTATGGGGAATTAAGAAGGCAAATCCTCCTACATTTGATGGTGAGGTAAAATATGGTCAATAAGCTGAAGCTTGGCTTCTTGGGATGAGAAAGTATTTCCAAGTCCAAGACTACTATGGAAATATTAAGGAAAGGGTAGCCATCTTCAACTTAACTGGAAGAGAATATATATGGTGGGAGCACCTCAGGCAAGTGAAGAAGATCAATGAAAGAAGGCTGTGTGGAAGCCGTTCAAGAAGTATTTCAAGCAGAAGTACCTCTTTGATAGGTACTATGATCATAATATTAAAGAGCTACATGAGCTGAAATTGGGACAATTGACCATGGAAGAATATACAAACAAATTCTTGGAATTGCTGAGGTATGCCAGGTATATTTGAGATGATAAAGTGAAAATTCAACATTTTCTAAATGGGATACCTTAGGCATATAAATATAGGATCGAGTTTGATAACCTCAAACTATAGAAGAGGCAATAAAGAAGGTCAAGTATTGCTATGATCAAAACAAAAGAAAACCTGATTTCCATAAGACATGGAAGGACAAGAAGAATGAGAAGTTTGACCAAAGGAAGAAAGGTTTCAAATCCTCTAACTTCCGAAATCAGCAAAGGAAACCATCACAAGCTGTGACTAAGCCAGCCAGAATGATGGGAGATAAGCCAAGAGATCCAAAGGATCCAAGAGAACCACTTCAATGTTGGATATGTGGAGAAAACCATATGCATAGGAACTGTCCACATGAGAATGGGTATGTAATTCAAGCTCACAACATCCAAGAAGCAGAAATTGTGGGTAAAGTAGAAAAGACCACCCCTAGAATTTATGAAGCGCTAGAGGACCGCCAGGAAGATCATCAATCAACTGTGGTTGAAGTTGAAGGTAAGATTGCTGAGAAATCTATTTATGTTTTGATTGACCGTATATCTACTCACAATTATATTACTCCTAGAATTGTTGAGATTTGTGCTTTTAAGAAATTAAAGCATATCAAATCATGGTTAGTTCAACTAGCCACTCGAACCAAGAGAAAAGTTAGTGAAATTGTAGAGAAATTTCCATTAGATATGGTTGGGCTATTCACTTATACAAACCTGAATATTCTGCAACTTGGTTCCTATTGTATTCTCATTGGAATGGATTGGTTAGAAGCACACAAGGTTATGCTTTATGGTTATAACAAGACATTTGAATGCATGGATGAATAAGTAAATCCAAGGGTTTTAAGAGGAATTCCAAAGGTGATTTCTTTTAGGCAGGTTTCAACAATGCAATTTAAGAGGTTATGTAGGAAAGGTCGTCAATTGTATGCAACCCATGTTTTGGAGGCAACATAAGATTAAACTCTTAAGTTGGAGGACTATTCGATATTACAAAAATTCAGGGATGTTTTTCCTGATGAGATTCTGAGAATTCCTCCAAAGAGAGACATTTATTTTACAATTGAAATTGTGCTGGGAGACGCACCAGTGTCCAAGACACCCTACAAGATGAGCACACCAGAATTGCTAGAGTTGAAAATGCAGTTACAAGAGTTGTTGGAAAAGAAATATATCAGGCCGAGTGTGTCCCTGCGGGGAGCACCCGTTCTATTTGTGAAAAATAAATATGGTACACTTAGGCTATGTATTGACTACAGGAATTTGAACAAAGTTACTGTGAAGAATAAATACCCGTTACCTCAAATTGATGACCTTTTTGATCAAATGAGAGGAGCAAAGGGACTTTCAAAAATTGACTTGAGGTCTGGTTACCATCAGGTAAGAATCAAAGAGGAAGATATTCATAAGAAAACCTTCAGAACAAGGTATGGACACTATGAATTTTTAGTGGTACCATTTGGTCTCACAAATGCACCAGCTACAATCATGTGTCTCATGAATAGTGCTTTTAGCAAGTATTTTAGACAAGTTTATTCTTGTCTTCCTAGATGACATTCTTATTTATTCTAAGAATAAAGAAGAGCATGAAGAACATTTGAGAATAGCATTGCAATTGCTCAGGGAGCATACGTTGTATGTAAAGTTGAGAAAATGTGAATTTTATAAAGATATGATTCGTTATTTGGGTCACATTATCTTAGACGAAGGAATTTCTATGGACCATGAGAAGATTGAGGCCATTATGAATTTGCCAACTCCAAGAAATGTGATAGATTGGAGATCCTTTATGGGACTTGCTGGGTACTACAGGAGGTTCATTGAAGGATTCTCCAAGGGCACACATTCAATCACTTCTTTGCAAAAGAAGGGGATAAAGTTTGAACGGACACCAATATGTAAATAAATCTTTCAATGGTTGAAGAATCTTCTTACGAGTGCACCAATTTTGAAAATTGCAGATCCATAAAAAGACTTTGTGGTGTAAACTGATGCATGCAAACAAGGACTTGGATGAGTTCTTATGCAAAAAAACCATGTGGTATTCTATGAGTCAAGAAAGTTGAAGGAGCATGAGAAGAAATATGCTACTCATGACTTAGAACTTCCATCCATAGTACATGCTCTGAAGATGTAGAGACATTACTTAATGGGAAGGAAATTTGGGCTAAGGACAAACCATTGTTGTCTGAAATACTTGTTTGATCAACCAACGTTAAATGCTAGGAAATCTAGATGGTTGGAGTTTCTGTGTGAGTTTGATTTTGAAATCAAACACATAAAAGGAAAAGAAACTAAGGTGGTTGATGCACTCAACAGGAAGGTGCATGAAATGCATGTGGCATCTCTTAGCATTTTCCAACCAGATTTGAGGCAGCTGATTATTAATCATACTACTGAGGATGAAATGTATGAGTAGATAAAGGACAAGTTGCAGCAACAAAGCCTTGAAAAGAAGTACGCAGGATATCAATTGGAAGGAGATGAAATTCTTACTAATAATAATATATTTTATATCCCAAATGTGGCAGATTTGAGGAGGATTGTTATTGATGAAATCCATTAAGAGCCATATTCTGGTCACCTAGGATATAAGAAAAGAATTGATACAACCATAAAGCAGTATTTTTGGCTGGGGATGAAAAAAAACATTGCTGAGTATATTTCTAAGTGCATGAAATTTCAGCAGGTGAATGTTGAACATCAACACCCAACAGGTTTATTGCAACCTTGTTCAATTCCGTAATGGAAATGGGAAGTCATTTCCATGGATTTTATTACAGGATTGTCAATGATTATGAGATAACTTGATTCTATCATGGTTGTGGGGGACAAGTTAACAAAGGAATCACATTTTATACCGGTCAAGTCCACGTATAAATCCGATGCCATTGCAAAGATTCTCATGAAGGAAATTTTCAGATTGCATGGATTTCCTAAGGCAATAATGTTTGACAGGGATACCAAGTTTACTTCCTATTTTTGGAAGGGTCTTTTTGCAGATTTGGGTACAAAGCTGAACTTTAGAACCACCTACCATCCGCAAACTGATGGAAAAATAGAGAGAGTAAATCAGGTGCTTGAATACATGCTTCGCATGCATGTAATGAACAAACCATCCAAGTGGGAGGATTATTTACACTTGGTAGAGTTTGCATATAATAACAGGTAGCAAGCATCACTGGGAATGATTCCATATGAGGATTTATATGGAAGAAGGTGTAGGACACCAGTGACATGGGATAATCCAGTGAATAGAATTGTGCTTGGTACAAAATTGCTTAAGGAAATGGAACAAGAGGTTGCAAAGATCAGGAAGAACTTGAAAGTAGCCCAAGATAGATAGAAGAGATATGCAGATAAGTATAGAGTGCATAGGGAGTTCAGTGTTAGGGATCATGTTTATCTTAGAGTGAGGCTAAGGAAGAGTTCATTGAATCTTAGAATTTTTGCCAAGCTATCACCTAGATATTGTGGGACATTTGAAGTTCTTGTAAGAATAGGGCCAGTTGCATATAGACTTGCATTGTATGCTAGCACTGGAGCTCATAATTTTTTCCATCTCTCTTTACTTAAGAAATATGTACATGATCTTAACCATGATATTAATTGGGATGTGATCCAGGTGGAACTTGAGGGAGAGTTCCAAACCGATCCATTGCGCATCCTAGACAAGAAGGTCACAATGCTCTGGAATTGAGCCGTTGGGCAGGTAAAGGTGCAATGGAAGCACTACGGTCTCGATGAGGCTACATGTGAGATGGAGGATTCTATGAGAGTGGAACATCAGTCTTTTTTCAATTTTGAACAACACTGAGGACAATGCTAATTTAAGGGGGAGGGGAATTTAATATCCCATTTTTGACCCCAATTGCACTAAAATTTTATATGATGTAAATAGCGGTATTAAATCATGGTGAGGAGCTCAAGGCCAAGGCCCTACCATGGATTTAGCGTTTTATGTATCGACAGTTAAAATCAATGCGTATGGTTTTCATGCTAGCTAGGCACATTATAAATGAGACATCATGTAAATATGAAAATTAATAAAAAATACCCACAACTAGCTATGTTAATGCAACAAAGAGATGGGGGCATGATTTCACAAGGAATAGGGAGGGAAATTATTGAAAACCTTGAGCCAATAGGGTAAATCCAAATGTCAATAGGAGAATCCATAAATCTATCAATTACTTTTTTTTTGTCTTTTTGTGCCCAATAATTTATTTCTTCCAAAAATTGGTTGAGGTAGTTAATGCCTGGGGATGGGAAGAGAATGGCAGTCAAATTCGTATTGGGGAAGCCACCCATTTTTGGAAAAATAATTTTTGACTTATGGGGCAAGAAAATACCCATAAATCTAGTCCTCACCCATTCCTAATTCACGTTTTTTCCTTTCCTCACATAGTTGGAGATTGATGGGATTTTCCTTCATGTTTTCTGTTGTTTTTCCTCATTCCTCCATGGTCGAGAACTCGTTTTTGATACTGCTCAGTGAATGTGAGAATAGATCCATGATTTTGGGGTTTCAAGAGGTCATTTTTGCTCTTGTAATGTCCATGAACTTTTTCTAAAAATGAAATTGCTCTCCCAGGGTTGTTTTCCCTTCCACCAATTCGTTTTTGGTTTCCCACCATTTTTGTTCATGCCCAACATTTGTGTTTTGTTGTTGTGTGCACCCTGGTTTTGGTATGACATGGTTAGGAGTGGAAGAGGCCCACAATTGAATTGATAAACCTAGTGAAGAGAGGAACCTCATAGACAGATCACGAGGGGCTAGAAAATATTCTATGCACACCCTGAAGAGCACTGGAATGGAAGGTATGGCATGAGGGGTTGTGCAGTAGTGAAGGGAATACTTCCTTGTGTTGGGTGTGCAGGTATTGTGGAATGCCAAGATAGATATATCTGGTACAGGTTTCCATAGCTCTTTGTTTGAGCTCACTATCTTATCAATTCAACCTTTCCACTGCCCTAAAAGCTTGATAAACCCAACTATGTTTGGCTTGTTTGATTTTTTATGTGTATTTGGCTATGTGTGAGCCTGTTGTTCCTTAGTTCCTTGTGAAAATCATTCCCAAATCGGGGGTGGAGGTGGTGTTGATATATTGATGATCCGACTGGACTATGGTTGGGTGGAACATTGCAACGACATAGCTAGTTACGGGATAACTCCTTTTCACGATAAGTATTTCTTGTGTTAATTCTGCAATGCATTTTCTTTATGAATTACTATGAACATGTTGAATGCTTGAATGAATGACATTTTCTTCTGGTGTGTATTTACATGTATTATGCATCTATGTATGTATTTTATTTCAATGCATTTTATTATTATGTTCATGGGGCTAGATCCCTCGGTATAGATAGAGAGAGCAATAGTGTTGGTCACATCCTCTCCATCGACGAGATGAGGGGAGAGGACGTGACAATATATACATATAAATATATTGGGGTTCTTAAAAGAACACTGTATGCCATCGATGATGGTCTTACAACCACCCGATTTTGAATCCCATTTGATATTTAATAATAAACATAAGGTGACCCCCTAGGGTCTATACCGGTTTCTTATTTGTGTGTTTCTTGATATTAGTGAAAATTATTGTCATAGTTTGTCATTTTTGTGTTGGCTATTTATTATAATACCCGTCATAATTTATGTTATACAATTGCTTCCATCTAACCATTGTCTTACTGCCATGCATTGTATATTTCAAAGGTTTCATTGGTTGTAAAATATTTGAGATATTGATTTGAATTTTGTAGATTTGTTTTAAATAAAAAATGAGCCTTAGGTTAATTACCCATAATATAAGGCTATGCATTATATGATATGGATTGGTAAGAAAACCATGATGGTTAAAAAGGATCTAAAAAATTTATTTATAATATTTTTCCTGCTCGACTACAATTATGTAACTTCTAGTTAATAGATATAGAAATTTGTTTTTTTCTTTTATTAAAATTACTCCTTTGATCTCGGTAGAAATTGGGGTTTCAAGATGAGATAATACTGATATGTTTTAGCTGGGATTTATGGAATCCTATTGGCTCTTAAACTGTTAATAAAAATTCCTAAGTAAAATAGTTTATGGTCCTTTGATTAATAGGTTAAGCAAAATAATACTTTGCTGTGTTGTTTGATTTATTTTGATTAGGCAATTTCTTAGTGAGTTTGTTATAGTAACTAGAGAAGGTTCCTTCTGTCCGCAAATTGTAATCTAATTGAAATTTAACTAGAACCTAGTATGATTCTGGTTTTTAATTAATTTATTTCAAATACTGTATTGTAAACATAAGCAAACTTAATCTAACATTTAACTAGATCTACGGTAACTTTCGTTCAATTTACTAGTTGTTTTAACAATACACATTGCACGAATTCTCCGATTCTGGTATGGATGTTGGAACATAGATACGTTAAGAACCTTACAAGTACTAAATAAAATTAGTCTACTGACATGATTCTTGGCACTCAGATTTTACCCCTAGCTGTGAAAAGGTAAACCCCAAGGTAACCACAAAACTAAGCTTTAGGAAAGAAAGTTGGCTTCTTTCTCTCCAGAGAGGGATGTCTCAATGTATTTCTCTCAGGCCAGATATATGTAAACAAAAGATAAAATGAAGATTGTTGGTGGCTGAAATAGATGTACATTGGGCATGGAGTCATAATGTGGTTTTATATCATTAAGAGTGTCGTGGAATGGGAAACTTTAACAAAGGAAATCTAGCAATCTTGTTATAGTCAAAATGATTTTGTTTGGTGATTATGGAAGAAATTAGAAAAAATCCATTAATTTGGGAATCTAACTGGGATGGATCCAACATTAAATTTAGATGAAAAGGTTTGTGAATGTTTGAAAATAATAGACAGAGCATATGATTATGAATTATGTGCTATTGTAAACTCATTCAAACATGAAAGTGAAAACATTATGAAAGTAAATAACAGGAACCACATGCACATGAGAAAAGGAAAGTACAGACTGTAACAAAGACAACACATGAATCTCTGAAAAAGGCCATCTTTGGCTCTGCAATTTTATTAATCTATGGAATAATTACAATGCAAAATCTCACGGGTTCCAATCCTTGCTTCATTACAAAAACTTGTTTTTATACAAAATCGCTCCATGAGCTGAATAACTCACTTCTAAAAATAGGCAATAACTGCCTTTTTACATTTGTCATCTATATCTCCTAACTAATAACTGCTCTTGAAAATAAACAAAACTCCTAGTTAACTAATCTTCAAAAATATTCTTCGACAGGTCTTCAATCATGCAACTTGTACTTGGATATACCATATTTTTCAACCAATTTCCACTGATAGGGAGATGGAAGGTCTAGGTTGGCCATTTACTTTTCCAACACTCTTAGCTCCACATGGTCTCTATATGAAAAATCTGGCAATTGTGCACACCTGACTCTGAAGGAAAATAGTATTTCAAAATCATCTCCTAGCTTATCAACTATTGTCTATCTAGACAATGACTGCTGCATATCTTCAAATTTTTTATGGTCTAATATGCATTCAACCAACTGATCATGATATTCTTTTTGGGATAACATTTTTCCTTTTCCTCCCAAAAGAAAGGTAAACCTTTTTTACATAATGGTGAAAATGTCTTGATAAACAATTTTATTTGATGGTTTATAATGTCAATATTTGCTTCCACGGTGTCCAGATGCTGGTGTTTACTCTTCCTCTCCTAAGTAATGATGGAAATTCAATCCTTGATGTTTGATGTTTTTTATTCATCTTCTGGTAGGATATGCATCTTACTGAGTCAAATCCATTTATGTCCATGGATTTAGTGCCTTTCATTCTGAGCCATTGATCTTAATCACCATTTACCCATGTGCTTCTCACTCCCGCTATATTTCCCATTCTTATCTCTACTGTAACTTCATGTAGCGGAACTGATCTCAATCATATATCTACATCTGATTTACTCACCACCATAGATCTTTTTCTTGTTTTAACATCACCTGTTTAGATCATAACTGACTTGCACCTTGCTTCAATGGGTTCACTTTCGACCATTGATCTAATATTTTGTAAATCCTCACTGTCGATCAATTTTCCCATTTAATACTTCGCTCAACTTTAGCTTCATAAAGGTTGTGCATATTTTCCCAAGAGAGTGATTTTCAAGCATAGATCTGAACCTCCATAGATCCCAAGCGTTCATTCCTGGTCCATTTTTAATCAATTCCGATGAGGATCCCTTCGATTCTTCTCGTGCATGTTGATTATACAGAATCATCCTGAACTGTAGATCTTAGTCTTATTAAATGTACACCATTGATTATGTGGGACCCTTAACCAATTCCGTCAGTGATCAAATATTCTTTACCCGCGCACCTTCTACCATTAGAATGAATATGATCCCTTGATCTAGATCGGGATTCCATCAGGATTGATAAAACATGTTCCTCGTACCACTTTTTGCTGATTTGAAAACTTTTAACTTCCACGCATGTTCACCCAACATAATCAATATCAACCGTATATCATTTCTCTGCTAGGATCTCCGTCGTTGACTTGTGTCGGATATACTTTTTTTCATTGATTGGAAAATTTAATCCCTTTGTACATGTCCCATCGACGAAATCTCTCTTGGCCGTAGATATTATTTTCCCATTTCACCAAACCCTCAATTTAGGATGCCTTTTAACCCATTTCGCTAGCGATCGACTTTATTCCTTCCTTGCAGCTCTTTCCAGCGGATTCATACACAACCGTTGATCTTCTTCATTGCAGATCTACATCGTCACATCCTGCCATCATATAACATAGGGGCAGGCTTTTCATGTGAAACTTAATCCTAGGGTTAAGCATAAGATTTTTCTTTCCATACATAATTTCCAAGTTTAGGAATAAGCTCCTACCGATATTTTAAAGCCTCTTCTACATACATTTAGGTCATATGATGAAACTTTTTAACTCTTACCTTACATATTCACTGGCCTCCTCCCTTTCCAACTTGTAACATATAATGGTGCTAATAGCTAGCTCCAAGTGGGGATGCTATCCTCCCTGTGAGGTAGGAAAGAACGCATATACCCATGCTTGATCCATTGGGATACTCCCAATATTTCCTGAAACCTTTGACCTGCTTTAACTCATGACCATCAACTGAACCCATACTGCAAACAAATCCCACTCTATAACATGTAACTTGTTACCAATCCCTCATTTGAAGACTGAAACCAAATGCAAACTGCAAGTCTGAACTTGAAACTTCAAACAGAAAAACTAAAATTCATACTGGAAATTTATTGAAAGGAATGATCGCCATGTCGAGCTTATTCACACGCTCCTACCTACACTACTTTACCAAGCATCAATTCCAAATATAGTAAACTCTGATTTCCAATGAAGCTAACCAAGTAATTGATCCAATAATTGAGCTTCCTCATCATGCTTAATCAAAATCAGAACTGAAAAATATAATAGTGAAAAGCAATGACAATAGATCTGATCTTTATGGAGGAAACACAACAAACTATCCTAGCTGAAAAATTTCTCTATATAGTCAGCCACCGGGTCATAAAAAACATGATAACCCTCAAAATTTTCTGTTCTTTTCTTGCTATGACAAGGCTGCTCAAATTGTAACTTCTCTTGCAAATTGTCAAGCTGGTTTTCAAATGAACCATGAAAGGAATGCTCTTGACCACTTTTAAATGAAACATCAACAACCTCATTTAAAATTTCAGAATTTAGAACTTGATTCTCTCCACCTGTTTCAAAATAATTATCATTTTGTTCTTTAAAGAAATCAAGTGAACATAATCCTTCTTGACACCAAATTCTGAAACTGAAAGAGAACCTTGATCTTCTTCTTGGTGTTTCACTCCCTCATTGCAAATTTATGTTTTTTCTATATGTTTTGACTGATTGTATTGTTGTTCATCCTTCTCATCATCCATAAACAAAGAGGGCCTTGTATGTTCTTGTAAATTTTCAGGTAAAAAATGAGTTTGATAAACACACAAAGGTCCTTCTTCAACCATTAATTCAAGGTCTGATTCCCCTATACATGTAACTTCAGAAAATGAACATGCAGAAAGACTATGAGACTAAAATTTTTCAGAATTAGAATGCTCTATGTAATAAACCACATAAGCATTATAACTTTGAGGATATTGCTGTTGAAAGAGGGTATTTTCTGATTGAAAATAGGCAATCCCTTCTTGTAACAAAAATTCAGAAGTTGAATGATATGAGGAAGGATTTGTTTGACAGTCCCAACTTTCTTCTTGGTCAGACAAAGATGGACAAGACTACTGCAAATTATAATCAATTTCAGAAAAAGAAATGTAATTGGTTAAATCAGAATTTTGGCTTATGTCACTTTCAGTCAAGGAAGAAATTATCAACTATTCGGAATTTTCTTGAATGTCATGGAAACTGGCTTGTATTTATTTTTTATGAAATGATTTCTCATGTAAAATATCTAAAATTTATTCATTCATAAACTCATCATCACCATACATGTTCTCCAAATATTCAATGAATCCTTTAGCATGCATGCAACAATCTTGAACCAACAGTAAGGAAGGATATTGGTATATGAAATTCTCATGAAATACTGTATGAAAGTCTTTAAGGGAACATAAACTTTATGATGGAAACCTATCATAACATGACTATGCATTTCCTTCCAAACTAACCATGAACATTTTCATTAAAGAATCCTCATACAATTCAAATATAAGCTTATGTATATGCATATGAAATCTAACCAAATGAAGGGAAGCATCATCACTCTTTTGATCTTTGAATTTTGGAAGACATGTTTTCTAATCTACAATAGGAATTCGATTTGGAAAACCAGGAATGTGAGCACGATTCATAGGAGCATACCTTGCAGATATAGAACTCATCTTTATTAATGAAGAAGCCAAATAAACACTTTAAACTCTGAAACCTTTTGACAGTGGATTCACCATAAACATTCTAAAATATGGATTCTTCAAAGTTGGATTCGCCAGGTGAAAGATGCACATCCTACTTGACGTTTGACCACTGTTCACCATTAAAAATTAAATCTGAAACTTTGTCATTCATACCTAGGGAAATATTTGAACCCTCATCCTCAGCAATGACGCCAATATGTTAGCACTCAGATTTTACCCCCGGTTGTGAAAAGGTAAATCCTAAGGTAACCACAAAATGAAACTTTAGGAAAGAAAGCTAGCTTCTTTCTCCCTAGAGAGGGATATCTCAATGTATTTCTCTTAAGCCAAATATATGTAAAAAAAAGATAAAATTAAGATTGTTGGTGGCTGAAACAGATGTACATTTGGCATGGAGTCATAATATGGAACAATATCATTAACAATGCTCTGGCATGGGAAACTTTAACAACGGCAAGGTAACAATATTGTTATAGTCAAAATTCTTTTGTCTGGTGATTATGGAAGAAATTAGAAACAATCCATTAATGTGGGCATCTAACTGGGACGAATCCAACATTAGATTTAGATTAACAAGTTTGTGAATGTTTGAAAGTAATAGACAGATCATATGATTATGAATTCTGTGCTATTGTAAAATCATTCAAACAAAGGGAAAACATTATAAAAGTAAATAACAGGAAACACATGCACATGAGAAAAGGAAAGTACAGACTGTAACAAAGACAACACATGAATCTATGAAAAAGGCCAGCTTTGGCTCTGCAATTTTATTAATATATGGAATAAGTTACAATGCAAAATCTCACGGGTTCCAACCCTTGCTTCATTACAAAAACTTGTTTTTATACAATATCGCTCCATGAGCTGAATAACTAACTTCTAAAAATAGGCAATAAATACCTTTTTACATATGTCATCTATATCTCCTAACTAATAACTGGTCTTGAAATTAAACAAAACTCCTAGTTAACTAATCTTCAAAAATAGTCTTCGACATGTCTTCAGTCATGCAAATTGTACTTGGATCTGCCATATTTTTCAACCAACTTCCATTGATCAGGAGATGGTAGGTCCAAGATTTCCATTTCCTTTTCTAGCACTCTTAGCCACATGTGGTCTATATATGAAAACACTGACAATTGTGCACACTTGGCTCTTAAGGAAATAGTATTTGAAAATCATCTGCTAGCTTATCAACTATTGTCTTTCCAGACAACGACTACTGCATATATTCAAATTTTCTATGGTCTAATATGCATTCGACCAACCGATCATGATATTCTTTTTGGGATAACATTTTTCCATTTTCCTCCCAAAATAAAGGTAAAGCTTTTTTACATAATGGAGAAAATGACTCAATAAACAATTTTATTTGATGGTTCATAATGTCAACCTTTGCTTCCACGGTGTCCAGATGTTGGTGTTTACTCACGACCTTCCTCTCCCAAGTGATGATGTAAATTATTTCCTTGATGTTTGTGTTTTCAGTTCATCTTCTATTAGGCCACGTATCTTACTCGGTCAAATACCTTCCTGTTAGTGGATTTAGTGCCTTTCATTATGAGCCATTGATATTGATAACGATTTACCCATGTACGTATCACTCCCCCTATATTTCTCATCCTTATCTCTCCTGTAACTTCATGTAGCAGAAATGATCTCAATCGTAGATCTACATCTGATTTACTTGCCACCATAGATATTTTCCTTGTTTTAACATCACCTGCTTACATCATAACTAACTTGCACCTTGCTTCAGTGGGTGCACTTTCGACCATTGATCTAATCATTTGTAAATCCTCACCGTCGATCAATTTTCCCATTTAAAATTGCTCTCAACTTTAGCTTCATAACGGTTGTGCATCTTTTCCTAGTGGAATGATTTTCAAGCGTAGATCTGAACCTCCACAGATCTTAGCCATTCATTCCTGACCCCTTTTAATGAATTCCATTGAGGATCCCTTTGATTCTTCTCATGCATGCTGATTCAGCAGAATCATCCTGGACTATAGATCTCAATCTTATTAAATGCACACCATTGATGATGAGGGCCCCTTCACCAATTCCGTTGGTGATCAAATATTCTTTACCCGTGCACCTTCTGACAGCGGAATGAATATGAGCCCTTGATCTATATTGGGATTCCATTATGACCGTTAAAACATGCGCCTTGTACCACTTTCCGCTGATTTGAAAACTTTTTACTTTCACGCTTGTTCATCCAACGGAATCAATATCAACTGTAGATCATTTCTCCGCCAAGATTTTCGTCGTCAATTTGTGTCAGATACAAATTTTTTCGCTAATTGGAAAAGTTAATCCCTCCATGCATGTCCCATCGACGAAATCTCTCCTGGCCATAGAGATTCTTTTCCCATTTCATCGAACTGTCAATCTATGCTTCCTTTTAACCCATTCCACTAGTGATCAACTTTATTCCTTCCTCGCAGCTCTTTCTAGCAGATTCATCTACAACCGTTGATCTTCTTCACTGCAGATCTACACTGTCAGATCCTACCATGATGTAACATAGCGATGGAATTTTCATGTGAAACTTATTCCTAGGGTTAAGCATAATATTTTTCTTTACATACATAATTTCCAAGCTTAGGAATAAGTTCCTCCCGATATTTTAAAGCCCCTTCTACATACCTTTAGGTCATATGATGAAACCTTTTAACCTTACGTTACATATTCACTGGCCTCCTCCCTTTCCAACTGCTAACCAGGAATGGTGCTAACAATGATTATAACAAATAGGAAAGCATATTTAGATCAGATACATAGTAGGAAATATTTTGAAGATATGCATTATTAGATCAATATTCTAAGCATATGCATAATAGTATTACTATTAAAAGAAATAATTACGATTCATAGTTAATTGGAAATCCTACTGTAACTAGTTTTAGACATATAAGAAGTAGGATAGGGAACCTGGCACCACTATTGAAAAAATAGAAATGAAATAGCCGTTCCTCCCAACCAACTCATAGAGCATCCAAGTCCCACTTGCTCTTGAACCCCCGAGCCTGTTCGCTGAACCACAAGAGAAAAATCCACTTAATGCGACATCTCTTGCATTAACAGATCAGTTCCCTGTTGGCAGGGGTTTTGGTAAGTGAGTTGCACAAGCTCACGCAGTACCGCACAAGGCCAGATCAGCGTGATGGGTGAAGAATAACCTCTTTTGAATATTATATATATATATATATATATATTTGACCAAGTTTTGTTGCAATAGGTCAGTAGCAGTTAGAAGTTAGTTAGTAGTGGACCCTCTATTTTTGTAGAAGAATGGGAGGATCTCGGGGCGATCTCAGGGGGATATTAGTCGCATGAGTCCTAGTGCAATATGTTTTTATGAAGAAGTTTTTGTAGTAACTATGATTTATTTGGGTTTTTCTTGATGTATTCAGCCTCCGGTTGTGGAGAGAATTGTCCTGCCTTGGATCTTTTGTGCAAAATGAGTATATATAGTTGATGCATAATCTTGTCTATTGAGCTCTCTATCTATTTTGTTGTTATGTTATGATCTGTTGCAATGTTGTGATGCGTTATGATGTTGCTGCATTCTCTGATATAGTAATGTTGATCTATCTTATTGCCGCCGCATCATGATCTAAGATGGTTAATATAGATAATATGACAAATGTGTGGTGTGCTCCGTGATTATGGAAGTGAGTTGATGTCAACGGTATATCTCTGGATCTATTAGATTATGATATTTCCTTGTTATATCTAGTATCCTTTGTTCCCCACTGTTGGAAACTTGGTTCCAACAACTCTCCCTCGAAGATCTCAGGTGATACTTCATCCGCTCTATGGGCATTGTTGGGCAGGCTAATCCCTTCCTGGGCCGGTGCTCAGGGAGATCGCGCTAGTCAAGCGTCGACAGAGTGAGGACCCCTATCGATGAATATTTGTTGGTGGGTTTCTCCAACAAATGGTTCTGTTGC
Source organism: Pseudotsuga menziesii (assembly GCA_001517045.1). NCBI lineage: Eukaryota > Viridiplantae > Streptophyta > Pinopsida > Pinales > Pinaceae > Pseudotsuga > Pseudotsuga menziesii. The sequence continues at coordinate 2,309,696 of LPNX010374975.1, forward strand.
CGGGATCGAGTTGCAAGTAAAAGGAGGATATGTTTTGGTATCCGACTCGACTGGAGATCGAAGGGTGGTTTGATCTAAATTTGCGGGAGTTTTCTGAAGCTTAAAATTAGAATCCAAAGTTGTCGACGGACCACTGGTTGAATAGGTATATCCATGAAGATCCTCACGAATGGTTCTTTTGTGAATTTCCTATCCTCTTGCAGGAATGGCTGACAAAGTTCAATAAGAAGAAGACAAACTTTCAAGGAGGAGAGCCGACATCCTGGACCCCAGAGTTGATCCAGGAGTTACAAGAAATCAATAATAAGGCATCACGGGTAGTTGAAGTGTGGTTGGATAATATCTTAGAAGGATACATCACCAAGTTTGGAGTCGAAACCAATAATTCCTTTAGCGAAGCAGAAAGAGATTTCTTCAGTGGACCTCGAGGAAGGTTCTTGTTGTCGTTGCAGCTATCCATTAAGCAACTGGTCTGTGAAAAAGGTATTCTAAATATGGAACAAGAGTAGTGGAACTCTGGTGTGCAGAGGATGTAGGCACCGTGACGAAAGGGGGGAGATGCATGAAAAGGTAAGGGGTAGACGTGCATGAGTTCTGATGAGAATGTGAAGGTCACTGAGTAAACAAGTGGTTGTACAAGGGGAGGAGTAAGGTTTCGAGAGAAGAGATAGAGGACAGGAGAAGGTCCTACTACGATCGAAGTTCAATTTCATGAAGAAAAACCACATGGGATGAAGCGACCTCTTTGTGATGACGAGGACAACCAGGCCCAGGTTATGCCCGAAAGGACAATAGGATCGATCCCTAGTAGTAATGTGCCCATGCCTCCATGCACTACTACACCACAAGGAAAAAATACACACTTTGCATCAACTTGCCCGATGTGTCAGCAACAGTCTAGTAATAGAGCACCAGAAGGAGAAAGAGGCCCAGAATGGCGGGTGACGAAATGAAGTTACCGATATTCAATGGGAATGGCATTGATGATCCAGAGAAGTATTGGTTCTTATGTGAGATGATCTGAACCGCTCGACAAACTATCAATGATGATGTTAAGAAACGTCAGCTGGGCACTACTCTGAGGGGCTGTGCACTGGAATGGTTCATGAGATTCACGTGGATCCCTCAGGGAGGTACCACAAAGACATTGGATGAGATCCAAATGGGGTTATTTGAATAATTTAAGAAGCCAAAATCTGAGGCTTAGTATATTAATGAATTGAAGGAGATCAAACAGTTCCCCAATGAGACTATTTGGGACTTTGATTAGTGGTTTAAGACATTGATGTCTTGGGTCAGTTTTCAGATGAGTGATGTTCAGCACAAGGAATGGTTCATCGCCGTGCTTGTCCTGCATATTAGACAGCTGCTAATGCAACAAAATATTGTGACACAGAGCAAGGCTTTGGAGATCGCAATGAAGTTGGATGCATCACTAGTAGGAGAATCTATGGTTGGAATGAACTAGATTCAAGTGCAGTTGGACAATTTGACGCTCCAACTGCAAGATATCAAAAAGGCCAAGGAAGATCGTGATGATATTTGGTGCACCCATTTCCATGCAGACGGACATACTGAGGACACTTGTCCGACGTTTCAGAATTATTTGCTGTCAGGAGCACCGAATCTGTTGCGCTGCATTGGTGTACCATGGTGTCACATATGCCAGGTCTATGGGCATCGACATGAGAACTGTGATTACATGTAGAAGATGGTTACCAAGGCAGAAAATTTGTACTGTACATTTTGTCAGTCAGTCGAACATGATGAAATAAAATATTAAGCTTATGATTTGCTCCAGGAAAGGACGTATGATTCATACTTTCTGAAAGGTGAGGACCCTTAGACATTGCAAGAACAACCAAAAATAGTATAACCAGTAGCACAAGTGTTGTATACACCACCAACTCCATTGTAGTTTTTCCCCGCGCAACCGTAACACCAGTTTGTATCGTAGCCGCAGTTTTCACCTCAGCCACAGATGGTGGTACAAACACAGTATAACCAGGCACCATGACCACAGTATAATAAACTGCTATATGTTCAAGCTGCACATTACATCTAGCAGCAACCAAATGTATCACAACAACAGATGGCTCAACCGCAGTTTCCTCAATGAGGAGCCCGTAGAGGATTCCGTGGAGTATTTAGGGGTCGAGGAGGAGGCTTCGATCGAGGAGGAGGATGAGGTCGTGAATATATTCAGTGTTATACCTATGGAGTATTCAGGAATTATCAGAGGGAATTCCCTCATGCACAGTGTACATACTGTGTAGCCAATGATCATAATGTCAAAATATGCCCTCAGTTGATTGCAAAATGGCAGGCTAGCAACATTCCCTAGTTGCAGAACGTACAAAATTAGAATCAACCTACATTCCAAGTACAGAACCAGATGAGGATGTAGGGTGATATCCCACCACAGAATCAGACTCAGACTCAAAATATGCCGATGAATCAATCGATGAGTCAATCGATGAATCAACCAATGAATCAACCGCCGAATCAGAACCCGTTGGGGACTCAAACCCAAAACTTGAATCAAGGACTCATGGTTGCGACAATTCATGCTAAACCATGAAAGAAGGATGTCAACGTTGGGATTGTCACCCGCATTGGTGTGACAATCGGTGATGATGGACTGTGTCAATAGGTTCGGCTTGCTGGAAAGAAAAAGGTGGCATTTGATGTTGCGACGGAAAAAGATACTTTCTTTGAAGGGAAGAATGAAATCAGGAGAAATCTAGGTAAGTTACCAATTATTGACATGCCATCTGCTTTTGATCCCCCTATAGAAGCAGGACCATCACAACAACATGGTACCTTATGACAATTCTTTGAAGATATTCTATCACTGGCAAGGGACCCTGATGCCCTTGTCGAGCTTGAGGCCTTATTGTACCATCCGGATAAGGCCGTGAAATATTCTGTAGTGAATTATTTCCAAAAGAGGAATAAAGGCAAGGAGATGAGGATGAATATCCATATCAAAGATTATGAGGTTGACTCTATCATTTTGGATCTCGGATCTGACGTAAATATTTTGACTAAACAAACCTGGAAACTGATGGGAAAGCCAACACTGGGATGGTCACCGGTATAGCTACGGCTCGCAAATTAGGCAAAGGTTCAACCTATTGGTCATGTTTCAAACTTGGTTGTCAACATTGAAGGTATGAAAAAGCATGCTCACTTTGATGTGATTGAAGTAGTAGAATATGGTGGTTTCGATCCCGCGTCGCTAGGGATCGGATGGGCTAATGATAGCATGGCGGTTATCAAATTCAAAAAATGAATTATGAAATTTGAAAACTAGGATTTCAGGGTCATTTCTCCTATGGACCCTCAAGAGGGATGGCAATATATTGAACCTGGAAGGGATGAAGTCGGCAAAATCTGGGAACATGCTTATAACATCTCTAAAGACTACATCCATCATACCGTCGATGGGGAACTTGGATGGGGTAGTATAAGTTCTGCGTCCTATGATTCTGATGATGCTCTGGAAAATTGGCAGAATAGGTTGCATGAAGTATCATTTTGAAAATGCGGGTTGATTACAGAGTCTCTCTGAGGGGTTACAACTGAAACAGTAGAGTTTCCCATCTATGAAGGCCTATCAGGACTATCAGAGTTCTTTCAAGAATTTGAAGAGAAATTTTTTGAACCGCAAAGGATACTAGCCCTTGATATAGCAGTGAAGGCTACCCCTTCCCACTAGTGGGTGACACACAAGCAGGTGATCCACGACTGGAACCAATGTCGCAGGTTGATGATGACGCGATTTGGCTATTCAGAAGCCTATCATACCTGTAGATATGATGGAAAAAATGACCCCATTGAACACGTAATTGAGTGCCATACTTTGTGAGCATCGTGACCTAGGGATGAATGGCTCCACACTTTTGTTTATACTCTGGATGAAATGCCAAGGTCCTGGTATGTGGCAGCAGAGTTGCGCAGAACCATCACCACTAGGGAGGAGTTGACTGTTTTCTTTGCTCAGACATTTAGTTTCCAGGATGCCAACCCTAAGGCATGTAACACTTTACACATTATCTACGATGTAGTGCCGAAGGTCATTCCTGTCGCATACCTAGTTGATCCACATGCTCATTGCTCCATCCAATCCATGATGACCTGCTGCAATTTGTTTGGGGAACCTGAGGATGATGATGAGTTGCAGAATGTTAATATTCCAGAGTTAGAAGGAAGCCACGATGTCACAGCCCCAGGCGTATTGACGGATTCAATAAGTCAACCATTGTGGATAAGGAAAGTAAACATTGGCTCAGAAGAGAACCCAAAATTTTCCAATGTCAGGGACTATTAGGGTGAAGAGAAAATGGCCAAAATCACAGATCTACTGCATGAATTCCAGGATCTTTTCCTGACACAGTTTTTAGAGATGAAGGGGATACTCAACGACCTGGGGGAAATGAATATTTCGCTGAAACCAAATTCAAAACCAATACGACAGAGGCCGTATCGACTGAACCCATGATACAAGGATTGAGTGAAAGCTGAGATATACAGGATGTTCGATTCCGAGATCATTGAACCTCCAGAAGAATCAGAGTTGATAAGCTCGATGGTGGTCCAGGACAAGAAGACCGGTGAAATTCACATTTGTGTTGATCTAAGAAAGCTGAATGATGCATGTATACACGATCCATTCCTGACCCCTTTTACAGAAGAAGTTCTGGAAGGTGTAGGCGGACAGGAAATGTATTCTTTCATAGATGGATTTTCTAGGTACCACCAGATCCGAATTGCAAAGGGGGATTGCTATAAGACCACGTTTGTCACAAAATGGGGATTTTTCCAATATACAGTCATTCCATTTGGGCTGAAGAATGCACCAGTTGTATTCTCTCGTGTAGTTGTCGCTGTATTTAAATATTTTATTCAAAAAATTATGCAGGTGCATATGGATGATTGGACTGTATATGGATACATTGTGATTACTACTCCCATGGAGAAGCTGCTCAAGAAAGGTGTTGTGTTTGAATGGACTCAGGAATGTCAAGGAAGATTTGACACCTTAAAGGCCAAGATGGCCTCTGTGCCAATACTATTTTTTCTTGATTGGAATAAAGAGTTCCATGTGCATGTTGATGCTTCTTCTACTGCACTAGGGCTTGTTCTTGCACAACCAGGTGAGGGTGACCTGGATCACCCAATAGAATATGCCAGTAGAAAATTGTCATTTGCTGAACGAAATTATACCACAACAGAAAGGCAAGGCATGGCGATGGTTTATGCCTTACAAAAGTTCAGGCACTATTTGTTGGGAGGACATTTCAAGATGTTCACCGATCACTTTGCTTTACAACACCTAGTCAATAATCCTGTGTTGGGGGGGGAATTTGTAGATGGTTGCTTTTTTTTTTAAGAATTTGATTTTCAAATAGTGGTAAAGCCAGGGCAGTTGAACGCTAGCCTGGATCATCTGTCACGTATTGTGAATGGTGAAGAACCAACCAATATTGATGATGGATTGCCAGATGTGCAATTGTTCAAGATTGACATCGCAGATGATCACTATGCACCAATTATTCAGTTTTTGGCCAATGGTGTCGCCCCGACAGATATTTTGACTAGCCAAAAGAAGCAGTTGGTTGTGAAAGCTTTTGATTTTCAACTAATTGCTGGGAAGTTATATAAACTTAGACCAGATGAAATCTTGCGATGGTGCATCCTATCGCATGAGCAGGGTCCCATTCTCGAAGAAACACATGCATGAATTGCGGGCAGCCACTATGGAGGTCGGGCTATTACACAGAAGGTGTTGCATGCCTGACTATGGTGGCCTATGTTGCACAACGATGCCGCAGACTATGCAAGGAGTTGCGATGTTTGCCAGCGTGTCGGTAAACCATCCGGGCGAGATGAGACGCCATTGGTACCGCAGGTGACTATGCAACCATTTGATAAATGGGATGTGGATTTTGTGGGTCCTATTAATCCACCAGGGAAGTGGACTGGTGCGCAATACATCATTACTGCAACTGACTATCTCACTAGGTGGGTGGAAGATGCACCTGTTGTGGATTGTACCGCTGCGACGACATCGAGGTTCATCTTTGAAAACATCGTGACATGGTTTGGGTGTCCTAGAATCTTGATGAGTGACCAGGGTAGTCACTTTGTCGACCGAACGGTAAAAGTTCTAACTGAGGAAATACAGATACAACATAACATGAGTACACCATACCATCCACAAGTGAATGGTACTGTAAAATCATTTAACAAAATTTTGGAAACAACGCTGACAAAGGTATGTAATGCTAACCGGGATGACAAGGACCTAAAAATTCCAGCGGTGCTATGGGCCTATCACACTACTTGTTAACGACTAACCGGTAAGACACCATTTAACCTGGTCTATGGGCAAGAGGTAGTCATGCCTATGGAGTATATTACTATATTATTCCCATCCTACACATTACTGCAACGACAGGAATGGATGAGGTAAAGGCATTAGAAGAGCATGTTAATTGATCCAGCTCGAATAAGATCGTTTCATTGTAGGATTCCACGAACAGGTTGCGAAGGATCGACAGAAGGCGTGGCATGATCACCAAATTAAGAAAAAACAGATTGTAGAAAGTAATCTAGTGCTGTTATATGATAGAAAGTTCCTCAAGCATTCAGTAAGTTACAAATGCACTGGTTAGGCCCGTATCTTGTTCATTCCATTACTTCTGGTGGTGCAGTTCAATTACAACAATTAAATGGAGCGACGTTACTGAAGCTTGTTAACGGGACGCTTGAAACCCTATAAGATGGGGTTAGAGATATGCACTGCTTGAAGTGCTAAAAAAAATGAATTTTAGTTCAGAGTAGCAAAGCGAGCCCAGGGGGAGGCTGCGCAAGGTTCAAGTTGTTAGCGATAACTGGTCGACCACTTGCGACAACTACAGGGATGTGGGTTGGTCAAATCATGTAATAAATGCAGGCAGTTAAAACAGTTGGCTGGTGGCGCTTGTTGAAGTGACCCGCATTAATGATTGATCCAAGCATTGGAGGAGTAGGATTGTTGGCAAATTTGGCATCATTAATACCATATTTAGTAATAATGGTGATGATAGATTTGGCAATGACGAGTTTTGAGATGGAGTGGCTATAAAAAGTGTGATGGATGCGTAAGAATGGAATTGTTCAGTTGAGTGAGCAGAGTGTGAAACAGAGAATGGATTGTGCAGTGCGGTGCAAGCTATTGAGTGAGTTGTAGTGTTACAGGTTATAGTCGTCGAGTGCCATTAGAGAGAATTTGAGGTCAAAAATGCGCCTCAAAAGGACCAAAATGTACTATAAAAATCAACCAATTACATTCTAGTAGATGACATCATCCCCCATGGTTGAGGTGGCATTGCATGAGTTAAGAA
>LPNX010374975.1:2317188-2328287 GCA_001517045.1 Pseudotsuga menziesii
ACCATTTTTTAGGAATTTACAATGAATCTTAGTCACACCATTGTAGAGTTATTTTATTAATTTTATTTATAGTCAATTTAGAAAAGTAACTCAACCATGGTTATTTATATTGTGCATAAAAAGTAGTGTAGGAGATGAGTTGTCATATATACCTACCCCATAAAACCCCTAACTCATAATATTTTAATATATCTTATATTTTTGTAGTACATCTCTTAGGAGGCCCATTTTTTACCTCAGATTCTCTCTAATGATTTTAAGGGTTGAGGCATGAGGCATGCTGAGAGACTGCGACACCATTGATATTTCAAGTGAGTACGAGTCCCCTATTTGGCCCATGGCTATTGAAGAAGAAATTATGAACATGTCAGTCGGTTCGTCGTCCATTCCCAAGTGGAAGCGACAGACTCAGAGGCCCAGTCCTATGCCACCACAGAAGAGGCAAACTCAAACATCAACAAGAGTGCAAGGAGAAGAAACTACACAAACCAGGTTGTTGAGCTCAGGAGCTGTTGAGTCCATGGCACCTTTAGGTGTCTCTGTTCATGAAATTTTGGGATATGCACTCCTACGAGGCAGTCGTCAAAGAATCAGAAGTATCCACCAAAATTGTTGCCACTGCTAGAGGGGATGAAGTGCTCGGTTGACATCATCCCTGCATTGATTAGGTTGAAATTTGATGACCATGACCTGTTATTGCTCAAAGATGTCAAGTATGAGCCCTATGAGTCAATCCTGACGGGGCTTAGTGCCCCAATTCGGTGGATTACTCAACCTTGGGCGAGTGGGTTAGATCCATCTGGATTGTTGGGGCTCATCAATATGCCTCATTTTTGGTGATTGAATGAAGCCCATGAATGCGTGAAGCAACTCTTGGCTTTTTTTCATGAAGGGACACTTTGGTTGAATACGCCGATCCTTGTTACAGTAAATTTGATTGCAAGCATCACATGCTTGTCGAAGGTTGGGGAAGATCCGATGCAATATATCTATAGGAGAGATACTGACAAAGTCACCCAGATGAAGGAGCGCTTTGGTTTATAGTGTGATGGCCATGCTTATCGCATCGATAGTATTAACTCATAGGTGGTGCGCATCGGCGTAAGGATTCTGGTGAGCAAGGTCATTCGAGGAAACCTACCAGTCCAATGCAATTCAGGTGTTGTCACCTGCACACAGAAGTGTGCTGAGGGGGTGCAAATGAATTGGTCTCTCTTTTTACTAAATCAGTTTCTAGAATACATGCTTGCTACTTAGACTTGGCGACCATTATCCTATAGTTGGATGTTTATCCTTATTTCCCTCATTGCATGGATGGAACTTGACAACTATCAACCAATGGCAGTTGAGGCAATGAAGGTTTGATTAGGTGCCTGATATCAGAAACTATGGTGGGTCGAAGAGACTGGTCGACATGCGGACTGTGCCATTCATTTATGGGTTTATTAGGAAGCACTGTAGGCTGCAGCCATTTTTGTTCCCCGATCCTCTCCCTCTGCCGTGGCCAAGTATCAGCGGATACTCTAGTTTGCCATCGGGCCCCACTCTATTCATATTCAGGCTAGATGGGACCTTGCCCAGCAGTGGCTACCGTTGCCTTATAAATTCATGATGGAATAATTGGATGCTATTGTACAAGAGTGGCTAGGGGAATGGTACACCACGATGAGTCAGGAGGAATTGTCTAAGGAGGCACCACTGGATGCCCTCGAAGAGCCTACCCAGAAGGAGCTGAGCACTCATGACTCTGACAACAAGTTGTCAACGGAACCTAAGGATGCAACACATCGCATGCAGGAGGAGACTCGCACCAAATGGCATCAAGAATATGAGGCAAGCAGTGGTACTAGGTCGGGGATGGAATACCAACTGCAATGGTTTATCAAAGTCGTCACTGACTCCTCTACGGCTGCAACTATGATGATCCGTGAATTGAACCATGAAGAATTTGGCATGGTAAGAGATAGATTAGATTCCATTTTTTATATTGTTTCCAAGCAAACATCGGTAAGACCTATACTGCAGGACATCTCATCGATCATCACTGAGCCCCGGGCTAGGAATGTGCAAGTTCCCCCGACTGTGATCGACATAGGAAATGAAGAAGTTCACCAGTTGTTGCGCCCGATCCAGAGGGTGAATTTGGATCTGAACAAGCTGTCCACTATGGCGTTGGTTGAGTTGTAGCATGTTGCTGCCATGGAATTGGTAGCACGATAGAAAGAATTGATTGAGGGCTATGTCTAGTCCCAAAACGACACTAAAAAGATGCAGAAGGAGGTAGAGGAGCTGCATCAGGTCTGGGTGCAGCTGGCAGAAGAAAAAGTGTGAGAGATCGATGCTTTGAAGGGACATAGGATGAGTTGTAGTGGAAGGTTGCTGAAGAAATTACTAAACTAAAAAAGGTGCAAGGCCACCTGATTGTTGAACAGGCGCAGCTGTGTGCCCGGTGCGGTGAAGTTGAGAAAGCTATTTCTGAATCTTGCTAGCACATTTTTGAAAACACAGCTAAGGTCCCCCTATTTGAAAAGTCCAAGCGATTGGGGCAAAATATCATTCAAGTTCAGGATACCAACCTAATTCTCAATGCCTTAGTACAACCAACAATGTCACCGAAGCAGGTTGCAGAACAAAGGGCCTCCATTGAAGCAATTGCCACTCAGTTCGGCAGCATGGAGCAAGAGGACAAAACTATTATTGAGGCGACAACACAGTTTTGGTAGAGTGTTGTCCAGGACGAGTAGCTTGATCAGCTGATTGTGCAGGTGCAAGAAGCAGAAGGTCAATGGATGACCCTGAAGACATCACTGAGGGCCATGCCATTGATGGTACAAATCAGACAGGCCACAAAACTGAAGGATCTACAACAGAGAACTGCCCGTGCATAAGAACGCCAACAAAAGCGCTGTGCACAGCTTGATGAATTTCAAGAAATCGGTGGACAGTTGTCTATTAAAGTAGTCGCCACACTCTAGGTAGTGCAAGAGCATTAACATATGGTCGACAAAAAGGCTAGAGAAGAGCACCCGGTGCAGCAGACTTTGACAAATTGTCAGAGTACCATCGACAAATTCCAGCTTCAGGTTCATGAGATTGCACAACAATTTGAAGATTTCAAGGAGCGAACTTTGGCACACACCTTGTCAACCTGACGTGGCTCGAGGAGGAGCCATAAGACTGTGTTGGGGTCCTGTTGGCAGTGGTTTTGGTAAGTGAGTTGCGCAACATCACAATAACAGTGCAAGCTCACTCGGTACCGTGCAAGGCCAGATCAGTGTGATGGGCGAAAGAATAACCGCTTTTGAATATTTTATATATATTTTGACCAAGTTTTGTCGCAATAGGTCAGTAACGGTTAGAAGTTAGTTAGTAGTGGACCCTCAATGTAAATGCATGAGACTATTTATAGATCTATTTTTGTAGAATATTTGGAGGATCTTGGGGCAATCTTAGGGGGATATTAGTCGCATGAGGCCTAGTGCGATCTATTTTTATGAAGAAGTTTCTATAATAACTGCAATTTATCTGGGTTTTTCTTGATGTATTCAGCTTCCGGTTGTGGAGAGAATTGTCCTGCCTTGGATCTTTTGTGCAAAATGAGTATATATAGTCGATGCATAATCCTGTCTGTTGATTTCTCTATCTATTTTGTTGCTATGCTATGATCTATTGCAATGATGTGATGCATTATGTTGTTGCTGCATTCTCTGATGTACTAATGTTGATCTGTCTTATTGCCGCCGCATCATGATCTAAGATGGTTAATATAGATAATATGAAAAATGTGTGATGTGCTTCGTGATTATGGAAGTGAGTTGATGTCAATGATATATCTCTGGATATGTTAGATTATGTTGCTTCCCTGTCGGATCCTGTTTCCTCTGTTCCTCACTGTCAAAAACTCGGTTCCGATAGCTCTCCCTTGAACATCTTGGGTGAGACTTCGTCCGCTCTATGGACGTTGCTGGGCAGGCTAATCCCTGCTTGGGCCAATACTCAGGGAGATCGCGCTAGTCGAGCGTCGATAGAGTGAGGACCCCTGTCGATGAAGCTTTGTTGGTGGGTTTCACCAACATTCCCTGTCCATTGCTAGCCTCTTGATTTCTAACTAGACATACTATTATGTAGTATTTTTCCCAGTACTTGGTCATTTATGAGCCTCCTTCTCTTTAGCACTCCACAAGAAGTTGTGACTTGATTTTGGGGAAAATGCCTCCTGCATATTGAGTTCTCACTCAATAGCTTCAACCACTTGTCTTTTCCTCTTGTGGGTTGGAAAACACTCTTTTAACAACTATTTCAGTTCTCATTCCCTCCAACATTTTTAATTAATAAAAATATAATGCATTGCATTTGTTTTTGACTTCTTGTCAAAAATATTTAAAAATAAATATTCAAAAAGAATAACAACAATTTATTTAAATTTGGTGTATTACATACACCTCTCCTGAGAGGATAACATTTTCCTCGGCATTATTGTTTTTTCATTTTTGTTCTTCCATAATTTCATCTTGAAATAGGATCGAATATGCCTCCTTAATATCACTTTCCAATTCCCAAGTGGATTCGTTTGGACTAAGGTGCTTCCATTTCACCTTGAATTGTTTGATGGTACAATTTGAAAGTAAAATTTCACTCCTGTCAAGAATACACTCTGGTCCCACCTGGAATTCTCCTTTGGGTTCCACCTATATAACATTCCAATCAATCACATGAGTAGAATCATGAACATACTTCTTCAAAATGGAAACATGGAAAACATTATGTACTTTAATTGTAGGTGGTAGGCATAACTGGTATACTACCGACCCTACTTTTGCCAAAATTTCAAATGGCCCACAATACTTGGGTGCCAATTTTGAATACTTGCCCATTCTTAGGGAGATTTTCTTCGGTTTTACCTTTCTATATACATGCTCACCTATTTGGAACTCTCGAGGAGTTATTTTTAAGTCATCATAACTCTTTTTCTTGTCTTGGGCAACCTTCAAATTTTGTTATACCTGTTTCACTGTTAGTTCCATTTTTTTTAACAATTTAGGTCCTAACATACCTATCAACTGGATTTCTCCAAGAAATTGGAGTATTATATTTGCGTCCGTACAGAATTTAAAAAAACCTCATTCAAACTGATACTTGAAAATGATTATTGTAAGCAAATTATATTAAGTGCAAGTAATCTTCCCACATACCCAGTTTGGCCATTACATACATTCTAAGCATGTTTTCGAGGACTTGGTTTACTCTTTCAGTTTTTCCATCCTTTTGTGGATGATATGTAGTGCTTAAATTTGATTGTGTGCCTAGACCTTGAAACAAAAATTTCCAAAACTTTCCTGAAAACTTTACATCTCTATCTGAGATTATTACCTTAAGTACACCATGTAACTTGAAAATTTCTTTCATAAATATATCTACAATGTTAATAACCTTATAAGTAGATTTTACTGGAATAAAATGAGTTGCTTTACTTAATTTTTCCACTGCGACCATGATTGAGTTGTGTTGTTTAAAATTTTTAGGTAGACCTGTTATGAAATCCATGCTGATTATTTCCCATTTCCATTCACGAATGGGTAGCGGTTGGAGTAACCTTGCTGGATGTTGGTGTTCTAATTTTACCTATTGGCATTTGATGCAGCGAGCTAAATATTTTGCTACCTATTTTTTCATGTTAGGACAAAAAAAGTCCTTTCTGATCATAGTAATCATCTTCTGGTATCTAGGGTGTCCTGAATATGGTCGTTTATGTAACTCATTCATTATTAAGAGTTAATTTGTCTTCTGCTGTATTTTGTATGTATAATATGTTTTTATGCAGTAGTAACCCTCTTCCATTCAAACTAAAATATGTTTTTATTCGGTTCTTTTCATTTTCAACAGTCTTTTCCTTTAGGTTTTGGTATTATTTATCAAATTTTTCCGCATTTAAGATTTGATTTTCAAAATCTGATTCGTAGCTACTACTTGCGAACAGTAAATTTGTGTGATGAATTAAAGCGTACACTACTTTGTTTCTCTTTCCCTTTTATCTGTTTTAGTTCAAAGTCATATTCCCTTAAAAATGACAACCACCTAGTTTGTCCAGCATTTAGGTTTTGTTGATCAAACAAGTATTTTAAACTTATGTTATCTGACATTAGCAGATTTTTTCTTCCGATGAGGTAGTGTCACCACATCTTTAGTGCATGTAGGATTGCAATAATTTCTAAGTCATGTGTAGCGTAGTTCTTTTCATGTTATTTTAACTTTCTAGACTCATATGCCACGACGTAGTTTTCTTGAATTAACACCCCACCTAATCCTTTCTTACATGCGTCGGTGCATACAACAAAATTCTTAAAATGATCAACAATGTTTAAGATAGGGGCAGTGGTTAACATGTCTTTTAGTTTATTAAAACTTTCAGTACACTTTTTGCTCCAATCAAATTTTTTACCTTTCTTTTGTAGTGAAGTTATGGGGTAGGCTATCTTAGAAAATCCTTTAATAAAATTTTGGTAATAACCCGTAATACCCATGAACGATCTTATGTCTGTTACATTTTTAGGAACTGGCCATTCATTGATGGCCTTAATCTTTTTAGGGTCGACATATCTTCCACTTTAGACACTACATGTCCTAGATATTGAATTATGTCTTTAAAAAAATCGCATTTGCTAAACTTAGCAAATAGTTGTTTTTCTCTTAACACTTGTAGAATTATTCTTAAGTGTTCTTCATGTTCCTGTTTATTCTTTGAGTAAATCAGTATGTCTTCGATGAAAATGACTATGAATCTCTCTAAGAATTTACTCATAATACTATTCATTAAGCACATACAAGCTGTAGGTGTGTTTGTTAATCCAAAAGGGCATTACGAAGAACTCGTAATGACCATACCGGGTTCTAAAAGAAGTTTTAATGATGTCTTAATCCTTGATCTGTACCTGATGGTATCCATACCTTCAATATATTATTTTGAGAATATTGTTTCCCCTAAAAAATGATCGAATAGATCATCTATCCGGGGTAAAGGATATCAAATTTTAATGGTCATCTTGTTTAATTGTTGATAATCTATGCATAATATTAGAGTTCCATCTTGCTTCTTTTCGAATAAGACCGATGCTCCCCAAGGGGAAACACTAGGCCGTATGTAATTATTATCAATTATTTCTTGCAATTGTGATTTAAGTTTTGTAAGTTCTATTAAGTTTTAAGGGGAAACACTAGGCCGGATGTTTTAAGTTTTGATAAGGAGCTTTCGATGTTGGTACCGCTCCCAGTATCTGATGGATTGTAAAGTCTATGTCACTTTTCGGAGGTAGTCCAGGGACTTCTTCTGTAAATATTTCTTTAAAATCTTTTAAGATCGATAGATTCTCTATTTTAAGTTTGTTATCATTATCCTTATCGTCCATTACATAGTCTGCAAATAATTTACATCCCTTATGTATAGATCTTTTTATCTGTAAGGAAAATATTTCTCTGATCGTAACCTTTCTGGGAATTCCTTTACTTTAATTGTATTTCCATTATCATCCATGCATGTAAAAGTTTTATCATAACAGTTCAACATAACTCTGTATTTTTCTAACCTATCCATTCCTATCAGGAAATCATAAGGACCTAATGGTAAAATATTCAGATCAACATGTTTATTCTATTCATTCATCATAATTTCACAGTTTTTCACATAACTAGTGACCTTTTGTTTAATACCTATGGCTAACTGTACCAACCAAGATTTTTCAAAATTTTCTTGTGATAATTTACACATTTCAACAATCCTAGGTGATACATAACTCAAACTTGCACCTGGATCAATTAGTATAGAAATGGGTTGAATTTTTATCATACCTTCAATTTCAACCATTGAAGTTTGATGGTCTGCTTGTCGATTCTCCAATGCAGCACCGATTCTGGGCATGCTTCTTGTCATATCTCCAATTGTAACAGTTTCTTGAATTGAGTGAACATTATTAAATAATTTCTTTCTTATCAAACAATCCTTAAAATAATGTGGCTCTCCACATTCCCAACATTTTAATGGTTCCCTATGTGCCATGTTTTTATTAAATGTAGTGGGAGGTTCTCTTTCTTTTGCTATAGGGTTTTGTGGTTTAAAACCTTTAATTATTGCCTTGATACACTTTGTAGTTATTCCCAGTATTTTTGTAAAACTTCTTATTCTTTTTTCTTTGATCAAACTTGTCACGTCTTTTAGTTTTCCAGTTAGGTACATTTTTTCTTTTATTCATATTATGATCATAACAAAAATTCTCTTTTCTCATTGCCTCTTCCAATGTCTTTGGATTGTCATGATCAATCCTCTTTTTAAACATAAGAGGAAAGCAATTCAAAAAGCATTCTATTTTTGGTTTTTCATCTATTATATATGGTACATAATGAAGAAAACTTCAAAATTTACTACAGAGTTGTTTCATGGTCATAGCACCTAACCTTAACTCGTAAAATTTATTAGCTTTTTCTTTGTAGTACTATTCTAAAATATACTTTCGTTTAAGGTGATTCTTAAAGGTTTTCCATGTTACCTAACGTTCTTTTATACCTTTTACCTTTTTTATATATTTCCACCAAATATATGCTTTTCCAGTTAACTTATAAAAGGCCATTTTCTCCTTTAGTTCATCGGAATAGTTATAGATATGGAAATATTTATTCATTCAAGATAACCAAGCTTCCGCTTCTTCTCCTTTCTTGATCTCATCGTTAAACAGAAGAGGTTTAATCTCTTTAAATTCCCCATAAATTTCTTCATAAGGTTTGTACTTCTTTTTGTTTTGATTACTGTCACTACTTTCACTAGAATCCTGATTTTTTTTTGTATGGTGCTTGGATGATTCCTCACTGGAATATTCAACCCCATGACTAGAAAATTCCAGGTTCCTTCCCTTACGTTTGTAAGGTGTATATTTTGCCATATTAAGTTCAGGTTCTTTCTGTTTCTCTTTTTTATTACTGTGTATTTTATCTAGAAAAATATTATTTAACTCCTCTTGTGCTTTCGATATACATTCATTATCTTCTCCAACTCTTTTTAATTCTACTCTTAATTATTTAACAGTTCGTTGTAACTCAGATGGGTTGTCGTTTCGACTCTCATTAAGATTTACCGAAATTTCACCCTCTCTTAGATTAACCTCTTCATTGTTCTCAGGATTTCTAGGATGAGATTATTCTTCCGCATACATTCCTACATCTCCCATAATTTCTTGCAAAAACAACGTTATTCTTCTTTTCCTATTTTGTAAGAGAATCAAACCGCAATAGAATAAAATTAGTTTTCTGGTTTATCAGTTTTAGTGTTGGGATTTGTTCAAGACAAGTGTTGTAACCATGCTCTGATACCATTCTGTAACCAACCTATAATTTCCACAAAATAAAAAAAATTCGATATATATATACATAAATAAACATCTTTATACTCCAAGTGAATAACCTAGCATGTATTAGTGATTGCTGCATGAATACTTTGTCTTTTAATTGTAAAGTGACTTATACTGGTTTCTTACTAATCCTTGATAGGTTAAACAATATGCGGATGTGTTTCATGGGTATTGACATTCTACCGTCACACCTGAAGGTGACGTTTTTTGATAGTTTTACATTTATCTTGCTACATGTTTTTGCTAAGATTCTTAGCCCCAAGGCAGGTCTCTGCCCTAGCCGTTGCACCCTATCTCTTATGAAAATGATGACAACATGTTTTTGTAAAGAAAGTGAATTGGGGGACTATGGTGTTAACCACCCTAGTCCTTATCCCAATACTTGGCATTAAATATGGTTATGTTTTAATCCATGGTGTAGACCATGGTTCTTGCGTAAGGTATAAGTTGTAAATCTTGAATCTTATGTAAACAAATTGGGACATACAATGATCATGCCCTATTCAAAGGTTGATCTAGGGTAATAATTCTTGACATGTTAATGTATATTTTATGATTGGGCCATGTGCTATGTTGGGAGGTACAAGTTATAATTTGGTTGTATTGTGGTTGACCTTAGCAATAAAGGTTTGTCCTGGATACGAGTTGACAACGCAACCGGGGATTTAAATCTCACTTGAGATTCAATATTGGCCCTCCAATTGTCCTCCACAATGGGAGGCATTTTGTTAGGGTTTTTATGGTAGTTCTTTTCCTATCCGAACAGTTCATTATGATTTTAAACTTTGTTCGTAATCTTGGGGAAGAAGGTGTTTCTCCCATGACTATGCTTGAGTAGTTGAACCCTTTAAAACCCTTACCTAGTTTGTTAATGGTGTTTTAATGGTTGCTCTCAAGGTGTGTTGGAGGTTTCTTGCTTTTTTAAAGGCCGCCATCAGTCTCAACCTTGCTGGTTGCTACATAACAACACCAGACCATCTTCCATAGTCATTCAACTTCCTTAACCCGGTAATTAAAAGCTTAGCTCTGCAAATAAAAAATGATAACCTTCTTTTAACTTTTGGGTAGTAATGACTAACTGGTATCATTGTTTTTCTTTGTAGGAAGAGGAGGGTTAAGGGCGTCTAGGAGGATTCGACCCTTGGAACCCTCTACACTCAGATAAGGTAAAGTTTCAAATCAATGATTTAAAATTTCATTTTTTCAAATAAAAATATATTATGGTCCTAATTGTAAGATGGATGCTTGCAGGTTTGGGGGCACTGAAAAGGATGGCGACAGGGTCACCTCCTACCAGGATCACTTCTTTAAATACTAAGGTGAGTAAAACCACCCTCAAATATGTTTATCAATTATTTAAACATTATTCTCTTATCTGAAATTTCTTTTTTGCTTGGTTATGCATGTGACTTTGGTTTGGTTGCTTCCCATTTGCAACATTGGTTCGTTTTATCCATAAGATGGTTGGGCTCATGGCCATGTAGGAGCAGGGAATTTCACCATACTTAAGATAAGTTTTAGGTGATAGTTTTATTAAACCCGTATGGGTTTTTCTCTTATTTGTTAGGAAGATGGATTCACAACCTCCCTGTTCCATCGTCGTGTATAATTTTATTGTATTAACAATGTTGCAGGTGCCATCTTTGATAGGATTATCATCACTTTGGTTCAATGTTATTGTAAAAGCTAATTATATATATATATATA
>LPNX010374975.1:2328489-2347663 GCA_001517045.1 Pseudotsuga menziesii
ATAGACATAAGGTGACCCCCTATATATCCTAGTTTCTTCTTTGTGCATTTCTTGATGTTAATGAAAATTCCCCTCACAATTTGTCATTTGTGTTTTGGATTTTTATTATAATACCTGTCATGATTTCTGTTATACAATGGATTCCATCTAACGATGGTCTTACTGCCATTTATTGGATATTTTAAAGGTTTTGTTGGTTGTAAAAGATTTGGGATCTTGATTTGAATTCTGTAGATTTGTTTTAAATAAAAATTGAGCCTCAGGTTAATTACCCGTAATATAAGGCTAGGAATTATATGATATGGATTGGTAAGCAAATCACGATGGTTGAAAAGGATCTAAATGATTTAGTTATAATCTTTTGTCTGCTCGACTATAGTTATGTAACTGTTAGTTAATAGATATCGATTTTTTTTCTTTTATTAAAATTACTCCTTTGATCTCGATCTAAATTGGGGTTTTAATATGAGATAATACTGATATGTTTTAGCTGGGATTTATGGAAGCCTCTTGGCTCTTAACCTATTAGGAAACGTTCCTAAATAAAATAGTTTATGGTCCTTCGATTGATAGGTTAAGAAAAATAATACTCTGATGTGTTGTTTGATTTATTTTGATTTGACAATTTCTCAATGATTTTGTTATAATAACTAGAGAAGGTTCCTTCTTTCCACAGTATTGTAATCTAATTGAATTTTTACTGGAACCTAGTATGATTCTGGTTTTTAATTAATTTATTTCGAATACTGTATTGTAAACATAAGCAAACTTAATCTAGAACATTTAACTAGATCTACGACAACTTTCATTCAATTTACTTTTTTTAACAATACACATTGCACGAATTCCCCAATTTTGGTATTGATTCCCGAACAGAGATTCGTTAAGAACCTTACAAGTACTAAATAAAATTATTTTACTGACATGATTATAAAAAATAGGAAAGCATATTTAGATCAGATACATAGTAGGAAATATTTTTAACATATGCATAATAAGATCAATATTCTAAACATATGCATAATAATATTATTGTTAAAATAAATAATTATGATTCATAGTTAACTGGAAATCCTGCTGTAACTAGTTTTAAACAGATAAGAAGTAGGATATGGAACCTGAAACCACTGTCGGGAAAACATAAATGATATAACCATTCCTCCCAACCAACTCCTTAAGAAGCCAAGTCTCACTTTCTCTAGAACCCCTGAGTCAGTTCGCTAAACCACACGAACAAAATACACTTAATGCACATATATTGCATTAATAGATCAGTTCATCATCCACTCCTAGCCTCCTACTTTCTAATTGGACATACTATTATGTAGTACTTTTCCTAGGAATTGGCCATTTATGAGCCTCCTTCTATTGAGCACTCCACAAGGAGTTGTGACCTGATTTTGGGGAAGATGCCTCCTGCGTCTTGAGCTCTCACTCAACAACTTCAACTACTTGTATTTTACTCTTGTGGGTCAGCAAAAACTCTTTCAACAACTATTTCAGTTTTGATTCCCTCCAGTATTTTTAATTAATAAAATAAATCCATTACATTTGTTTTTGACTTATTGTAAAAAAATATTTAAAAATAAATATTCAAAAAGAATGATAACAATTTATTTAAATTTGGTGTATTACACTTGGCTACTCACCCTCCCAAGGAGTTAAAAAACCTTGTGTCTGTCTCAGGTATTGCAAGTGTAGCTGACTCACAACATCCTCTACGATTCCCTATGAAAATAAAATATGGTTACCACTTCACAATCGATGGTCGGGCATGACAGTCGTTAGTCTAGGATAACTCACATAGACTAGATATCTCAAGAAATTGATGTCACGCCGAGGACTTGTCACATAATTGAAATACTGTAATGTGCTCATATTCCATCAAATAAGAAAGAGGAGGGTACCACCCTTACTAATTCGGGTTGACCTCGTGCTTAACGCATGTGTTAGAAGTGATTTCCCAACATGCACTCTTTGCTACTAATGGATTTAATTTTCTTTAATCAATATTAGTTTCAAAGCTTTGTGGCCTTGGAGTGTTAACTCTCCAATCTTATTCCAAGGCCCTAGTGTAATCTATGTTGGTGATATAAAAAACAATCTTGATAGATTTTAGATTAAGCGTTGATTTTAGGGTAGTTTGCTTAGTTTCGAGGAGTGATGGTGAAACTGGTGGTGTTTGTGACTCAAAATTTTGAACCAATCAAATGCAAAATGCTCACTACTCTTTCCTTTATTTCAATGAAATTCTATACTATGGAAGAGTAAGAGGTTCTTTGAGATCCTTTAAACATACAAATTGAAAAATAGAATCACTTTTACAAATTTGAAAAAAGAAGTTTTCAATTTTTTAGAAGGGGTTCAAGAGGTTCTCTTCAAACATAAGATGTGTTCAATTTGCTTCAACTATCACTAATTGGAAATGAAAAATGTTTGAATGTTCAGTTTTTCTCCTATTTCTAATAGGTCTCTCAAACTGATGTTAAATGTAGGATTGTGATTCAATTTTTATTTTTCAATTGCATAATTTTTTCTTTCTGAATGTTGAATTTAATTTTCCAAATTGATGGTTTGAAAATCAATGCAAAATTCTAAATATCTTTTGAAATTCTAAAACTGACAAGCATTTACACTTGATATCATCTTTCTATTTCATAGGACCACCCAAAAGCGCAAGTGAAGAGGACACTTGTGGCTCGAAAATATGCTTCAAAAATTCAAAAGATTCCTATTACACTTGAGATCCATGTTTCTCGTTCACAGGACCACCTGAAAGTGTAAGTGAAGAGGATACACAGGGCTCAAAATTTTGCTAAAAAATAATCCTAGACTATTACACTTGATATCTGTATTTCTCTTTCAAAATATTGACCGAAGGTGGGAGTGAAGAGGATACGTAGGGCTCAAAAACAACTTATATCAATAATTTTGAAAATAACAAACAAGGTCCCCTCCTTGTGTTTGAACTGATATTAAGTGATAGGTCCTTATTTTTGAGAATTTATGTGAATTTGATTTAAATGATGGTATTACATGTGTTTTAGTTGTGATTTCAAGTTGTGTGGCAGGTCAACAAGTTCATGCGACTTCAAAATTCATGGCCTAAAGGTTCATAAATTGAAACAATGTGTCATGTTCTTCAATTTTTTAACAATTTCCATATGCAAATATGTGATCAAAAGGACCAAATTAGACAAAATTTTAGACGTTCAAGAATGAAATAAAGGACTTAAATAGTAAATTTGTTATAAACTTTCATATCTGAGAATTATTTTAAAGAAAACTTGAACAACACTAAAAAAACTACTACTCAAAGTGATTTTCCTAGTTTTTTAAGGAGGTTTCCAAGACTTCAAAATTCATGGGAAAATTCCCCTAAATTATTCAAAAATGCTCCTAGTAGGTCCTAAAAAGCCTCCACAAGTGTTTTGGATATCAACCAAGGTTCCGCAAAGTCTAAAATGAACTCAATCCAAGGCCATAAATCAATGATCTCAAGAATTTTCAATCTCAAGACAAATGCATACAAAACTTTAAATTCCTTCAAAAATCCCTAAATCCTGATAAAATAGAGGTAAATACTATCTAAAAACTCTATTAGAAGGTTCATAATACCTCTACAATATAATAAATAAAATCAAATTATCCAAAATTGAAGATCCAACCATAAAAAATCAAATCTGTGGCTATACCTCACTCTAGGTACCACACTAGTGTATTGAAGCACAGAGCAGTGGCACCACACATTGGTAAGCCAAAAATGGTGGTTCTAGGGTAGCACCACTATGTATACACTAGGAAAGGGCAGTGCTAAGAAAAAAGGAGGAAAAACATTAGATTCAAGCCAAAATTCTTGAAAAATGGAAAATCAAGGGTTGAATCAGGTAGGGTTTGACATCAAGAGCTGAACTAAATCCTTCAGAGACCAAGATAAAGCATTAAGGGAATTGAAAGGTAAGAAACACCCAAACAATGGAAAAAACTCAAGAAAACAAGAGAAAACCCCTTAGATCCCCAGTATGGTCTCGACTATGTTAGTGGAGTATTCTACAACTAAAGCTATATCCTACTCTTCTATTTCTATGGGGTGGGTGAAGCCCAATCGATAGAAAAAGGGTAGGAAAGGAGAATAAAACCTCTTGTATCCTTGCAGTGATGGAGTTACTTGATGGATGTCCTTGCAGCTCCTTGAATCTCTTTCACACTTGCAAATATCACCACAAAATCCTTCCTACTATACTACCAAACTATATTTAAGAAATATAGGTTAGATCTAATTGTGTACCGATTCTACATGAACATAAAACTTGAAGGAAAAACATTAGACAAGAATTGGGAAGAAAACTGAATTGATTCATAATATATGAACATGGAGAAATACTTACAACCCTTGAAGGTTCCTTCCTTCTCCATAGCCTATACCTACTCCTTTACCATCCATGCCTTTCGTACCCAAAAACCTTTGTAGTAGAAAAGTCATTTCTAGCCTTCAATTCCTCCAACATTCCTTTACTCTCAAAATTTGTCTCCTGTAATTCACCTCATATTCTGTCCTTATATATCATTGGGGTTTGTGCATGCAATCACTTATCCATGAATGCGGGATTAATATTTTGAAGCTTTTTGATTATTTTTTTCAAAAAACCCACTTTACCTAGTTTTAGGCATCAAACTTGATTTTCAGTATTTCCAGGACAATTAATACCCATGTTAGACAAATTTTCCACTATATGAGTTATAGGAACTAGGTTTGGGCCCTTAAGTGGTCATGGAATTGGCCTCTTTAGATCCACCTTTGTATTTAAACATTTCTTAATTCATGGAAGCAGTGGTCAAATGAGAGTTTTATAACTAGATCTTGTTCTTAGTTTATCTGTTCTTTTTGTCCTAATTTTCAACCATTGGATTAAAATGATTTTACATTTTATGTTGATTTTAAGAACTTTTGACAATCAGTAATTTTTGTTGGATTTAATGCTTTTAATGGTTGAATTATTTCATTAATTTAGTTTTAAGGTTTGCCTTTTGGGATTATTAGTTAATATGTATATCTTTAATCTTTCAAAAAATTATAATAAAAGTTTATTCCAAGTTTGCTTTATAATCTAACCCTCATTTTTGAGTCCTTTGTCAAATATTTTCATGAGGAGATTCCTGTAGCAGCTCTGTTTTTCCTGTTTTTGTCATTATCATTGGGAGCAGATTACGAGGTGATGGAAATGAATTCTGGAAAACAAAAATAGGTTTTTGTCCAAAATAGTCTCATTCACAAAAAATTATCTCAGTTTTGCAACATCTATTATCATTTGAGAGATTCGAATTCATCTTTGTGGCCTATGTTCAGGGTTTGAATTATTTAATAATTTCCCGTTTTAGTCACAAATGTGCAGCATGTATTCCGATCAATTGAAGAGTATTTTTCTGAAAAAAAGAGAGGTTTTTGTTCATAACAGAATAATTAAAAAAAACATCTCTCAGTTTTTGCACAAGTGTCCTGGATCAAGAGATATGAAGGCGACTTTGAGACCCAAATTTTCAGAAATTCGTCAAATTTCCCCAAATCCGATTTGCTATTTTTGGGTTAATTGTCTTTAAATATTTTGAGTTATCATGTAACTAATTGATGTAACTGTTTCAAATTTCGACTTAGAAGGTAGTTATGGAACTACTTTACCTTTGTAATGATAAAAGGAAGACAAACATACAGTTTTGCGGTTGGATTTTTCACTCAAGGAGAGGCTTTTGGAGCTTTGATTTCTCAAGCTAGCATTTATAACTCTTATGTGCGTGGATGATTGTTATTGATTATATATAAACTGATAAGTCCTTTTACCTATCATGCTTTTTCATTTCTGATTTGATTGATTGCTTAGTCTACAATTTCATTTCATGTTTAAAGGTTTATTCATGCAAATGCTTGTAACCTGTGGGTGGAATTAGTATTTCATGTGTAATGTTAATGGCTTATTGGGATGTGTTTGATCCCCAGTTTATCCAACTTGCATGATTTAGTTCTGTATTAGCTTGTGGATGTTTATTTCCTCCTTGCCGATGAAGTTTTTAAAACCATAAAGCAAAACCCTAAAAAACCAATTTTATTCTATTTCTTTTTGAGATTGTGTTAGCTTGTTCTTGTGGTAGTCTAGGAACAATTTCTAGCACTAACATATTTGGCGCCATTGCCGGGGATGGAAATCAAGATTATTTTCCCCGGGAAGAACCACAATGACACAGATCTCACTCTTGATGTAAGACAAGAGAAAGACATAGAGATAGACTGCAATCATCTGCCCGGTGATTCCACGATTAAAGATTCCATTGCAAGGAGAATTTTGTTGACAGAAAAATGAAGAAGCCAAATGGAAAGACTGGGTATCAGCTTGTTACTTTCCTCCATGAGGTTTTGTTCTTATTCATCAGTTCTTTTCTGTCTTTCCCGTTGCATGTCAAATTAATTATTTTTTGTTTGTCTATTCCAATGATCATAAACCTTCAGGTACATATCCATCTTTGGAAGAAGAAATTCTGCATTCTTCTTGTTTTATTGATGTTGATCCTATTCCTTCATTTGAAATACATGTGCAACATGATATACATATACCCATATCTCTTGAACCTGATTATTCTGGTCATCTTGTAGAGAATAAAGTTGATCCATTACCTTTTTCCATCACTACCGAAATTTGCAAACAATTTTTTGAGCCTCATTTTCAACTCACATAATTTCAGTCTAGACTCAGACATAAGATGTTTAAAACTCTTAGGTTGCCATCTCTCTTACATCCTTACCCTTCCTACTTTGTTGAATATCTTCCCCATTTTACTAGAAAAGACCATATTACAGCATAGAAGCATTTAGGATCTTTTCATAATTTCATTGATAATTTTGAAATCATGCATGAGGATGTTTTCATGAGGTTATTTTTCAAAATCCTTTGCTGGAGATGCTGGGTTTTGGTTCCGAAATTTAAAATTTGATTCAATTGGATCGTGGGAAGAGTTACATGATGTCTTTTTGAAGTATTGGGGTAAGAATAAATCTTATGATCAATTTCTTTCTGAATTTTATAGTTTTAAAAGGGAGAATGATGAGCCAATTACTAAATTTATTTGGAGGTTTCAATTTTTTTATATCAGTATGCCTACGGAGATCAGAACTTCGAAAAAACTTTCTATGGTATATTATGTTATGGCTCAACATTTAGATCTTGTCTTTTTCCTATTAGAAAGGAAATCATCATCTTTAAGAAAATTGTTTGAGGATGCAAAAGGAGTGGAGGAGAACATACAAGCTTGCAAAATGCTTCGAGATCAGGCTCATGTTGAAGATATACAAGCTTATGAACAGGAAGAAGAACATAGGTATCATTCAAATTTAAGATAGTTTTCTTCATCATTTCCAGATTTTCATATGAACAAGGATATAAATGACGCTTGTGTTGATTCTTCATATCAATTTTCTAATGTTTTAGATGATAATATACTTTCAGTGGATTATAATAGAAATTTCCTATCTCCTTCTATGAGATTATCATGTTATGAATAAGAAGTTGTTGCTCTTCAACCTCTTACTATTAATATAAGAAATAAGCTTCCATCCTTGACTTATGGTCACTTTTAGAATTTTATTTGTTCAAGTTTTGGTCAAGGGTTTTATTTCAAGGTCAAGAACCAGTTTCAAGAGCCCTTGGTTTCCATTCTTGAGCCAAAGTTTAAAAAGAACAGCAATGGAGAGGAAGATAATGCTTCACTTTATGATGAATATAATGAATAAATTGAAGTTTTAAATCAGAAATTTCATGATCCCGTGGATTATTGGATGGAGTTTTATTTTTCAAAGGTTTCTAATGCTCCATATTTTGGCATACTTCTTATTTCCAGTCATAAGTATCAGCTGCCTACAGACTCTTTATTTCATTTATCACATATTTTGTGGGTTTTCTCAAAAATTAGCATGCATGGAATTATTATTCTCAATCAAATAGTTTCTTGGCTTCACTGGTGGTATGATTACACTTGATTGGGTTGTTTCCTCCGATTAGAAGTAGGAGTAAATAACAGAATAAGCTCACTGTATGAGCATGTAGATTCTTTTAAGTATGCTGGTTTGTAGTAGTATTTTGTCATTTCAGAGGTATGTGTTCATAGTTTGAGAAAGTTGTAGAGATTTGGTAAATGACTCCATCACCCAATGAATAAGGCACAAGGTCTACAGGTTCTTGAAGCCTAACAAGGAGGACTTCATCCCGCAGCAAGAGCCATATGTTATAAATAGATCTTGTTCTTAGTTTATCTGTTCTTTTTGTCCTAATTTTCAACCACTGGTTTAAAATGATTTTACATTTTATGTTGATTTTAAGAACTTTTGACAATCGGAATTTTTTTTTGGATTTAATGCTTTTAATGCTTGAATTATTTCATTAATTTAGTTTTAAGGTTTGTCTTTTGGGCTTATTAGTTAATATGTATATATTTAAGCTTTCAAAAACTTATAATAAAAGTTTATTCCAAGTTTTCTTTATAATCTAACCCTCATTTCTGAGTCCTTTGTCAAATATTTTCATGAGGGGATTCCTGTAGCAGCTCTGTTTTTCCTGTGTTTGTCATTATCATTGGGAGCATATTCCGAGGTGATGGAAACGAATTCTGGAAAACCAAAAGAGGTTTTGTCCAAAACATAATCATTCACAAAAAACTCTCTCAGTTTTGCAACAGATGTTATCGTTTGAGAGATTCAAATTCATCTTTGTGGCCTATTTTCAGGGTTTGAATTATTTAATAATTTCCTGTTTTAGTCACAAATGTCCAGCATGTATTTCGATCAATTGAAGGGGAATTTTTAACAACAAAGAGAGGTTTTTGTTCATAACAGATTCATTTAAAAAAAACTCTCTCAGTGTTTTCACAGGTGTCTCGGATCGAGAGATATGAAGGTGTATTTGAGACCCAAATTTTTAGAAATTCGTCAAATTTCCCCAAATCCAATTTGCTATTTTTGGGTTAACTGTCTTTAAATATTTTGAGTTATCATGTAACTAATTGATGTAACTGTTTCAAATTTCGACCTAGAAGGTAGTTATGGAACTACTTTACCTTTGTAATGATGAAAGGAAAACAAACATATAGTTTTGGGGTTGGATTTTTCACTCAAGGAGAGGCTTTTGGAGCTTTGATTTCTCAAGCTAGCATTTATAACTCTTATGTAAGTGGATGACTGTTATTGATTATATACAAAATGATAAGCCCTTTTTGTTGATGTATTTGTAACTTCGGAATGTATTCACTTGTATATCTTATGTATTGTACCCCGATGTTTATTCCAGGAAGTATCTATAATGTAATTGAGTCATGTCATGCCCCAATGTTTCAATCGGGAGATTCAATAATGTAAAAAAGTCATGTAAAGTAATTGAGGTTAAACCTCCATTGTAATTTGGGGCAATAGTCCCCACAATTGTGTCAAGGTTAACCCTCCTTGTTGATCAGAGGGAAAAGTCCCCACAGTTGTGGGGCAGTAGGGTTATTAGACTCTCCTAGAGATGTCGACCCTAGTACGTAATTGTTAAGTGGGGATGACATGTTGAAGTGGAAATTAAGAGAATGAAAGAATATAAATAGAGAGTGAGTCTCTCTATTTATCATACACACACTCACTCACTGGGGCGCATGAGTGAGAGAGGACAACCTCTCTCAAGTGTGAGAGAGAGAACAAGCTATGGAGATCATCTTTTTCTGTTTTGGGGTTTTACTGCTGCCATTGGTGCTCATTCTATCTCTGAGGAAGTTGCGAGGTTTTCTCCTTTATGGTTTCCTTGAGGAAAATTCTTTGTGTCTCTTGTCTCTTGTGCTTATTGATGTGCATGTTATTCTCTCAATTAAGATCCTAAGATCATATTGCTTAAATGATAAAAATCTAACATGGTATCAGAGCTAACCTAAGAAGAAGACATTGTGTAGCTGTAGAATTACTTTTTGGGTCTCTCTCCACAATCCATCAGCAAAAGTATGCTAGGATGACTCTCCATTGAAGGGCGCATCTTTCTGTCGAAGCAGAATTCAATTCCGGGCATTTTCAATTTTTGGTGTTGGAAATTAGGGCTTTTTATAGAAGAAGAATTTTTGAGTGAGCTCAGCATAGGATTTTTCTCCTCATCAAAATGAAATTTTAGAGACCTAGGTTGAGATTTTTGGTTTGGTGTAACTTCGAGAAAGTCAAACCCTAGTTTGACCCCGAGCTGGAAAAAACTTAAATACTAAAACTGATAAGTTTTGGTAAATTTTCTATATCTCAGGATTGTAGAAGTATCAGGGGCCAACAATTTCACATGTCGAATAAAAAATATCGATGTACACTGTGTCCAAGTTTCAGCCTCAGACTCACTATATTCTAGGAGATATGATTCCTCCAACTTAGAGTTCCAGCGTCTTTCAAGATTCATCTCTAAACAGGACACCTGGGGATAATTGCTATATCTCGGGATACGAAGGTCCAAATGAAAGTTTGCATGATGCTCCAAAAAGGGCATGGAATGTACTTTCATTTTTAGAAGTTTCAGACCCCGAATATGAAACAATGACACGTGGAAGTCTGTACAACTTCGCTATGATGAACAATCCTGAAACAAGTCACCTTGAGAAAACGATCATAAGCCCCAATTGGTGAAACCAATTTTGATGAAACCTGTGGTTTTGGAACAAGAACAGATGAGGTTACCTCAGTACAAAATTTCAGACACATAGGGAAAGTAATTTCAGATATACCACGGAACCAATATCAGGAATTTCTATAGAAGAAATTGATAAAATAGGGCTTCCTATTCAAGGAGCTTCCCTCCACTATTTTCAGAAAATGAGTACATTTGAGAGCTTGCCTTGAAGAGGTATATCTTTCTATCCAATCATATCTGAAATATTCCAATTTTTGAAAATTAGGGTTTCTCTAACAAACCGTAGATCAGCCAGCTCTAGAACCAGGATGGACACCTCAAATCGGTAAGATCTAATATTTTGCTATTTACATTGAGGTTCTCATTTCAAAGTGATCTATCACATCAGCTTGATGATAAGATTGGTGAAGTTGACAAATTCCAAGCATGGAAGTATATGATCTCTTTGAAGAAAATGAATTGGACACCTACACAAGTAGAGAGGTTCCAGTTCCAAAGGGAGATGAGGCTAAAAGCCTTACACAAGAAGAACTTGGTCAAGGACAAGAAGATCATTGCTGATTCAATCATGGATCACCTTATACCACAAGTGTCTTCCCTAAAGAAACCTAAAGAGATGTTTGATTTATTGACCAAGATATTTGAAGGGAAGAACATAAATTAGAATATGACTTTGAGAAAACAATTGAAGAATGTGAAGATCCAGAATGCAGAGACCATACAATCATACTTTACAAGGGTCTCTCAAATCAAAGAACAACTTGAAGCAGTAGAAGAAGAAGTGGAGAATGTAGAAGTTGTGATAATCACCTTAAATGACCTCCCAAGATCATGGGATTTATTTCATTAAAGGAATGTGTGCCAAAAGGAAGTGATTACTTTCAACAAACTCTGGGAAGAGCACACACAAGAAGAAGCTCGACTCATAATAAGAGAAAAGAAGATGGGAGCAACTGAAGATCAAGATTTCACGATTCAAAGAAGATACCTCGAGCGATGAGGAATATGAAGAACTCAATTCTTGAAGATCCTCTTATACATCTTGAGCATTTGGACAAGAAATGATGTTGTTATGAATGAAGAAGATGATGAAGCTGAAAGAAGAAGTCTACCAATGAAACAAATAAAGATAAGTATTCAATTGTCTTTTCATAATATTGTTTTGTTATGCATTTGTTTATATTTAGTTGATGTATTATGCATGATAGAATGTTTGCATTAATGATAGTATACTACTAATATGCATGTGATGGGTAAGTAGCTTATGGTGCTATACAACTCTCCATTGCTACTTATCTAGAATGAAACCTCTTTGCTGACATATTGGATTAGTGCACAATCTCAATGTTGTCCTGGTAGAGATGGAAGGAATCTAGAAAGTTTCCGTGAGATATGGATACATGTTGTATTGGCTAAATAGTTGCATGATTATATCTTGATGTGAAAGAATTTTTCATTATGAATATACCTTATGAAATGTTTCTAACCATACAACTAATGCATTTGACTTGTAGGAAAGATTGCGTAAAAATTCCTAGAAGCAAAGAAGGATGATATTTGTTCCGAAGAAAAAGTGACGAAAGTTCAACAAGAATGATGTCTAGGATGCAGTATCGAGACCTGGAGGAAAGTTTGTAGTTCCATCATGCAGTAGATGGAAACATTGTGGGATACAAGGCAAGATTTGTAGCACGAGGCTTCTCACGAAAAGAAGGCATAGACTATGAAGAGACATTTGTAGCCACTAGAAGTTAAGACACATGACAGGAAGAATCAATTGTGCAAATGAAAGAAGGATTTGTACGAGCTCAGAAGACACCCATTGGATAACACATACATGAGGAGCTTCATGAAGATATTAACCTTTGCTACAAGGTTGAATATGAAAGCCTATAGAGGATGACAAGCTCACAGATGGGTGCGAGAAGAAATTTTGAAAAGGTTCAAGATAGAGGATATTGGTATCCAGTGACCCTAGATGGATACATAGAATATTAGTTGCAGAGGAAGCTACTTGTCACTCCAGTACATAATGTTTCAGTGCATAGAGTACAAAAGATAGAGGGAGAATGATGCTCCGCTTCAGAGGGAGTGACTGCAGAAGATCTTGAGGTTCAACATGGTACGATAGGATCGATAGCTTACTGATGGCTCTAGGCTTTACTGAGAGTAAATAAGATTCCAACCTTTGCTTCAAGGTTGAAGGCGAAATACCAGTGATGCTTCTGTTATATGTTGATGACTTATTCTTGATAGAAAATAGGAACTCATTAAAGTTGCAAGAAGGAGAATTGTTTCCAAGTTTGAGATGAAGGACTTGGATATGATGCACTACTTTCTAGGCATGGAGATGTGGCAGAATCTCCCTGGGACAAGGGAAGTATGCAGTAGAGATCCTAAAGAAGGTCAGGATGATGTAATGCAAGGCCATGAACACACCTATGGCATTGAACTTGAAGCTATTGAGTGATGCTTCATCAAAGACGGTTGATGCTACGATGTATCGTCAGATGATTGGTTCATTGACGTACCTGACGGATACGAGACCAGATATTTTCTTTACTGTAAACACATTTAGACATGTTCACCTGATGGTTGCAAAGCATGTAGTAAGGTACTTGAAGGGTACAGTTGGTTATGGGCTCAAGTATGATACGAATCAAAATATTAACCTGGAGGGCTATGTGGATTCGCATTGGGAAGTGCCATTCATAGGAAGAGCACTTCTTGGTGTAGCAGGAAGCAGTCCTGTGTACAGTCGAGGAAAAATATGTTACCACTTGCTATTTGGGAGGTAGTATGTTTCTTTTGAAAACTACTATTTGATTTGGTTGATTTGACTTGAATTTTTGTATGATGCAGAGAGGAGCAGTGATCTAGATCAAGATCTCTCAAAAGAAGGAGTTCTAGCATAGTCAGTGAAATAGGTTGTCTGAGCATAAATCCTAGTGAAGCTCGTAGGTTTCTCAGACGTAACATTCCTGTAGGTTGTCCTCGGATGTAATCGGTCCTAGAGAAGCTCACAGGTTATCCTTGGATGTAATCAACCCTTATGTGATTCTATGATAGAAATGGCCAGAGTGAATTTTGATTACTTTGAGGAGAAGCTTGGTGTTCTCTAGATCGAGTTTCCTTCCAAGGGGAAGTGATAAGTTCGTGAGCCATTCTGACATGGTGATAGGATTGGTTCCTTCCATGGTCAGATGTAAGGGTTGAGCCATTCTGTCATGGTGAGAGGATTGGTTCCTTCCATGGTAGATGTGAGTGATGAGCCATTCTAAGGTGACTATGGGATGTTGTTATAGCTCAAAATGGCACATCTTTTCCTGTGACCACTTTCCTATGATTCCGTCACTTGTCGACACTTCCATGACGACACTTCATGAAAGTCACTGAAAAAACACCTAACTTGGAGGATGCATATATTGAGTTTTGTAAATCCATTTGAACTCATCTCTACACCATTGGAAATATATTTCTGTTAGCTAAAACTTTCTAAAATACACCAAAGTATGAAAATGCCCAAAAAATACCCTAAAAATGAGTTTTTTTGTGTGTATGTGACTTTCCTTAAGGCAAACCCACGTACGATACACGACTTGCTCTATATAATACCCGCGTACGTACGCGAGTTGCTATATATAATAGTAGTGTACACCTTATATACGTGAATTTATGTATTGGCAACACACGTGTATTCCTCGTGTACGCGACTGTTGTTTCTGCAACCCGCGTACGCCTCTTAAAAATGTCAAAAAATACAAATTTTGAATTTCGGGTAGTTTGGGTAGTTATGCAACTGACTCCTTCAGTTGTAACTACTTTGTCTTTGCCCCTAAATATTCCTTAAGCATAGGAATAGAGGTAGGGAGGTAGGGAGGTCCATGAGAGGGGACTTGAATCTTTGCATTGTTATGCTGGAGGATTTGGAGCTCTCTTTGCCCACACCTTTGCCCTGGCGATCATCCCCCTGTGTTGCAGAGCTTGGAGGTTGAGTTCCTTGGAGAAGAGAAGTAGCAGAACCGGATCAAGGTTTCATGAGGTGCCGAACTTGAAGAGAAGGTATACTTGTACTTGTTTTCAATATTAATAAAGATGTGATGTCCTTCTTCTTCCCAAATAATTGTTCAATGTGTGATTGAATCTCTGTTTATGATCATATTATGACGTTAATCAGATCATTGTTTCATGTTTATTTGATTATCATTGTTTTATATGTGGTCATAATGGTTTGAGGAAGGTATAATTCGTTTTGCAGGTCTCTTGGAGCAAGAGAAGCAATAGGAGCAAGAAGAGGATTGAAGGGTTGCTTGGATCAACCTTCGTTTGGCTAAGGTATGAACCATTCCAATCTCTGAATATTGCTTGTATATGCTTTCTGAACATCATACATCCACCTTTCAACCCCAGTATGTTGATGGCCTCTTAAACCCTAGCCATAGGATACTTTCCTTTACAACAGATGTGTTCCCACATGATCAAATATAAGCACTGGATGCTATTCTTTGGGAGAATGGAAATACCTGGTCAGTTACCAGGAATACTCGTTCTGGGACTGAGAGCCATTCTGATGAGGTGTGTTCTCACATGGTTGGATGTAAGTGTAGAGCCATTCTAGCGCAATGTGTTTACACATGGTCAGATGTAAGTGCAGAGCCATTCTGGCATGATGTGTTTACACATGGTCAGATGTAAGTGCAGAGCCATTCTAGCGCAATGTGTTTACAGATGGTCAGATGTAAGTGCAAATCCTTTCTGACATGAAGAGGTTAGATGTGAGTGTTGGGCCTTTCTGACATGGGTTTTTGATGTGTTCCTCCCATGGTTAGATGTGAGTGCTGGGCGTGCCTTTCTTACATGGTTCTTGGATGTGTTCCTCCCATGGTCAGATGTAAGTGTTGGGTGGGAATTTCTGACATGGTTCATTCCATGGTTAGATATAATTGCTGAAGATGATAAATACCTACATGAAGGCTAGGCCTACAACCAGCATGAAAAAGGGTTGGCTTTGTAGAACTTCCCGCGACGAGAAGAATGAAGAGATAACACCATTTGATTGAGATAGCGGAAGCAGTGATTGTCACAGAGAGAAATTCCTATGGCTTGGGGTACCACAATAGACAGCTTGACTCCAGAAATCAATCCTTTTCAATATGCAATAGAAATTAAATGTCTAACACTAAAGGATCAGACCTCGTACCTTATTCTGGACAGTTGAAGTAGATCCCCGTTGAGCTTTCCAATGTTCAGCTTGAATTGCTATAGTACTTCTTCAACAACAAGTAAACAATACAAGCATTCTATATATCATGGTGTTAGATCTATTCTAGCATATATAATCAATAATGTAAAATCATTTGACATAATCCCATGGATAAAATATTCATTCAAATACACATCATTGGACTAGAAAAGATATTTCTATTAATATAAATCAGAGATTACAAGATACAACCTCTGACGGCACGTCTGCGAACCGGAGAAACTGAATCCCCCACTTGGGCCTCCACCACTTCAATCCTCCATCTCTCGATAGCAAGCTCACAAGCGAAAGGCAAGCTTGGGAAGAACACAAAAGTGCTCCAAGGGACAAAGGGATGCAGACTCAAGCATAAGTTCCAACAACAATGGACTATAGTTTCGTTGCTCTCAATTCTCTCTTATGCCTTCAATGTACCAAGGGGTTCCTTATATAGCTTTTCAAAGGGGTAATGAAAGGTCGAATCTGAGTGATCTCAAGGCATATGGAAGGCCAGGAGTCAAATGAGTCGGATCCATGTCAAGGAAAACTCCAAAAGGATTTGGACTATGCACACATCCCGATGTATGCGGTTATATGGGTCAAACCCACGTATGTATGTGCTTATAGGTTTAAAATTCATGTATAGCATTTTTCATGTGCTTTTAGGGATGATCAAGGAAACATCAAAGGACAAAAAGTGGTCCATAGGGGCTAAGGAGTCTGTAGCGGGACAGGGGAAGGCCATACAAAGTGTGATTCACCTAAAGTGGTGAAATCCGCTATAACAGTGATGATCCAACTTTGATGATGATCCATATCAAGTGATGATTTAGACTTGATGATGATCCATATCAAGTGATGATCCAGACTTGATGATGATCTAGATCAAGTGATGATCCAGACTTGATGATGATCCAGATCCAGTGATGACTTGATGATGAATATGACTCAAAGATGAAGATGACTTGATGATGAAGATGACTTGAAGATGAATATGACTTGATGATGATCCAGATGATCCAAAGAAGAAGACTTGTGCTAAAAAATTGTGTCGAGAGAATACCTTCCTAGTTAAGAGGGAGTGTTGATGTATTTGTAAATTAGGAATGTATTCACTTGTATATCTTATATATTGTACCCCCATGTTTATTTAAGGAAGTATCTATAATGTAATTGAGTCATGTCATGCCCCGATGTTCTGATCAGGAGATTCAATAATGTAAACAAGTCATGTAAAGTCATTGCGGTTAACCCTCCATTGTAAGTCAAGGCAATAGTCCCCACAATTGTGTCAAGGTTAACCCTCCTTGTTGATCGGAGGGAAAAGTCCCCACAGTTGTGGGGCACTAGGGTTATTAGAATCTCCTAGAGATGTCAGCCCTAGTAAGTAATTTTTAAGTGGGGCCGACATGTTGAAGTGGACA
Organism: Pseudotsuga menziesii; assembly: GCA_001517045.1. NCBI lineage: Eukaryota > Viridiplantae > Streptophyta > Pinopsida > Pinales > Pinaceae > Pseudotsuga > Pseudotsuga menziesii. Next base: position 2,345,826 of record LPNX010374975.1, read on the forward strand.
TTAATTGAATGAAAGAATATAAATAGAGACTGAGTCTCTCTATTTATCACACACACACTCACTCACTGGGGCGCATGAGTGAGAGAGGAGAAGCTATTTCAAGTGTGTGAGAGAGAACAAGCTGTGGAGATCATCTTTTTCTGTTTTGGGGTTTTACTGCTTCCATTGGTGCTTATTCTATCTCTGAGGAAGTTGTGGGGTTTTATTTTTTATGGTTTCCCCGAGGAAAATTCTTTGTGTCTGTTGTCTCTTGTGCTTATTGCTATGCATGTTATTCTCTTAGATACTATCCTAAGATTTTATTGCTTAAATGATAAAAATATAACACTTTTACCTGTCATGCTTTTTCATTTCTGATCTGATTGATTGCTCAGTCTACAATTTCATTTTCTGTTTAAAGCTTTATTCATGTAAATGCTTGTAGCCTGTGGGTGGAATTAGTATTTCATGTGTAATGTTTATGGCTTATTGGGATGTGTTTGATCCCTAGTTTATCCAACTTGCATGATTCAGTTATGTATTAGCTTATGGATGTTTATTTCCTCCTTGCTGATGAAGTTTTAAAAATCATAAACCAAAACCCTAAAAAACAAATTTTATTCTATTTCTTTTTGAAATTGTGTTAGCTTGTTCTTGTGGTAGTCTAGGAACAATTTCTAGCACTAACAGAGAGATTTAAGCTCTCAATTGTTCCAAAATTCTGATCTTCACATTGCAGGTGAAATAGAAATATGTTTTCAGACCAACACTCTCAAGGATGTTAACTTTATTGTTAACAACATGTGTCCTAATTATAGAGATATCAACAAGATCACCATTAAAGATAAGTTTTTAATTCCTGTCATTGATGAATTACATGGAGCAGTTGTCTTCACAAAGTTGGATATTCGTTTTGGGTATCATCAGATTCAAATGAAGGATGGAGACATGCCCAAAACAATATTTAGAACTCATGAAGGACACTATGATTTTTTGGTCATGCAATTTGGTCTCACAAATGCGCCTTCCACATTTTAAGGTTTGATGAATTTTATTTTCAAGCCTTTCGTTAGAAAATTTGTGCTGGTATTCTTTGATGATATACTAATCTATAGCAAGCATTGGGAAGAACATGTTCAAGATGTTGACAGGGTACTACTACTAATAAAGGAGTAAGAATTGTATGCAAAACCCTCAAAATATTTCTTTGTGATAAAGGAGGTTGAGTATTTGGGTGATATTGTATCTCATGAAGGTGTCAAGGTAGACCCTAACAAAATTAAGTCCATGATGGATTGGCTGATTCCCAAAACCTTAAAGAGTCTTTGAGGATTCTTAGGTATGACAGGGTACTAACACAAGTTTGTTCGGAACTATGGAAGAATAACAACTCCTCTAACAACATTACTGAAGAAAGATGCATTTTCTTGGACTCTAGAGGGAACTCAAGCTTTTCAACAACTCAAAGAGGCAATGTGTAAAGATCTAGTTTTGGCGACACCAGAATTCACAAAAAACCTTCATTGTGGAATGTGATGCTTCAAGAAATGGAATTGGAGCTGTGCTAGTTTAAGAAGGACACCCTCTTTCCTTCACAAGTCATCTGATCAAGGGAAATAACTTAAAAAAGCCCATTTATGAGAAGGAAATGTTGGAAATACTACATTCCTTGAAGCAATGGTGCCCCTACCTTATAGTGATACATTTAAAGGTTAAAACTGATCATGATAGCCTTAAATACTTCTTGGAACAAATGCTATCTGTAGCTAGGGTTTTCACCCTAGCTTGTGCTGATGAGCACCTACTAAGGAATCTGGAATCCTTAGTAGCAGTTCAATGATGTATATGAATTAAACAAA
>LPNX010374975.1:2356575-2404477 GCA_001517045.1 Pseudotsuga menziesii
GTGACATATGAAGTCAGTTTAGAACCCCCCTCATAGCCATACTAAATCATAATAAAATATATTTTATTTAAAACATCAATATTGCAATATCATTAGGGCATGAAGGAATCGAACCTTCAACCTCCTTCTTGTAAAGAATGCACTCTACCATTGAGATAAAACCATTTAAGAATTGGGGAAAGGGGCAATATTAACACCAAGATTGCATCATTTGTAATTCTAAGAAAATAATAATAATCCCAACATTGTTTCTAACTCAAGAGACCTAAGAAAGTATTATGAATGGCTATGACCTTATAAGTTGGCTGAACTTGAAAGGTTTCATATGCAACATTGATTCAATAAAGAAAACAGTAATACATAAACATTTTGCAGGACAAAGTTGGCATTCAAGTTTATACACATACTCTAGAAGTGAACATCTAACTAGAATTGCAAGTATTCGTGGATAAGAACGAGCATATTTTCTAATGGTTGCTTGATGGATCCATGTAAGAGTATCCTTCTCTTAAAATTTATGTCAGTAGATCAATAGGTTCTATAATTATAACATATTTAGACCCAACTCAATCCAGTCTAGTGATATAAATAGCATTCAACTACAGTATGGAGAAATACAAAGATTAAAAATTGCATAGCATGGATAAATCTATAATCTTTTCTAAGATAAATAACTCATTATAATGCATTTATAGATATAGAATACCTACCACTGATCTAATCGCGAATGAACACAACCATCACTCAAAAGGCCAATGAGATGAAGTGTGCCATTTTCAAATAACTCCTTAATGTATTTAAACCCTTCTCCCTCATAGATTTTTCCAGAGGTAAGAGCATAATCCACTAAGTTTTCTCTTCACCCAAATTCAAAATCAAAGTTCTTATGTTTCCCATTCTAAAAGATGTAGCACAAATAAATAGTAGAAATATCCTTTCAGTTACCATTTTTACAATTATAAAGTACATCTTATACAAATATCATATGATATCACCCCAATTTGTAAGGTGGTCAATAAATTAACTATTACACAACCATGATTTCAACAAAAATGTTAATGCTTACCAAATCTTAATGCAGGGAAAAATACCCAATGTATAGGATTCTCATAAGTCACTCTGAATGCAGAAATGATCCACATGCAAGATATTCCTTCTTCACTCTAATCCTTGACAGTTTTCATCAATAATTTTCCAAAAGTAAAAAAACCACAGTAAGCAAAAATAAAGTGAGCTGCTTGTTTACCTTACTAGAAAATAAGATATATCAAGCATAGTAAGTCATAGAGGATAGTAGAGTCGAATAAGGACTTTGTTCCTTCTTTGAAGGATTTGGAAAACAGAGTAAGAGTTTTATTTAATCCAGTTGAGTCATTTATATAGATAGCTTATCTTTAGCTTACAAATCTTGTTAGCTCACATAATATTTTAGGTAGCTTATTTGAGCTTAGTTAGCTCGAGGAAGGTTCGATCAAGAGAAACAAGCTCAGAGTTTAGAATCTTGGATCTTACAGAGAGAGACAGAGAGGTCTATGTTTGTAATGATCGATCCATTGTATTTAGTTTCAGATAAAGGACCATTGTGAAATAAGATCGTATTCCTATATTTTTGGCTTAATTGAGTTTGGAAGAAATTTCCCATTTGAATCATATATTGTGACCACATTGACGGTATGGTTAGTTGAATGAATAAATGTCTTGAGTATTGAAATTTACACACAGTAAGTCACTTTTAGCTGTGCATTTCAAGGCAGATCCATGACGTAGGAGAGAATGGTTAACGGGGTTACAAGTCGACGATGGTGATCAAGAGGTGAGTTCATCAATGACTAAAGAGGCATTTCGCTGATTAAATAGTGAGAAAGTTAAAGGCGAATCGGTTATGAATTTGGAAACTAATCGTTGCAAGGATGGAGAAGATCAACGATTAAGAATGATCTTGTTACAGATCAACGACATAGAACTATATCGTTGGGAGAACTAGCGCAATAGAAGAAATTCCTAATTGGCGCTATACTTTATAAAATATTCCCTATAACAATTTAAGTCCACTGTCGATCTAGATTTAACGGTTGTTAGTCCATTTCTTTGATGAGCTAGCAAGCAAGTTAATTGTAGAAGCTGGGAACGGAATCATTGTGTAATCTAGTTCACCAACGGTAATATTTGTGTAATCTTTGGGCCATGCACAAGTGTGTGGTGGGAAGTATAGTTTCATGCCCGAAGGGATTGAGAAGGGAGTTTCACAGCACATGACAGATATGGTATTTAAGGCTCAGAGGACGCTAATCCAAAATGAATCCAAGATGATGAAGGTTGAGTATAGAACCATTATGATCATGAGGTGACCGCCACCATTATATTATGAAGTAGATCTTCCCTCTGCTCAATGACCTCTTTGGAGTATCCTAGCCTCTTTTGTGTCTGTGCATTCCCTCCCAGTTGAAAGGGCTCGTGACTGTGTTTTCCGCTTTGAAGTGTTTGTTCTTGGTGAAGAGTCTATCTCCTGGGTTTTTTCCATGGCTCCCAAATGTTCTGAGAGGGGAATCTTGGGGTTGGGGGAAGTCTTGACTAACAATCATGACAAGGGCCGTGTGACTAGAGCCCATATACAAGCACAAGAGGCTACTGAATTCTTCAAAGACTTTGTTCCTCTGGCGACCCACAAGGAATTTGAATTAGTTGCAAACATTTTATGGGACAAAGCTAAGGCCATGCCCAAGGAGGAGTCACGTCGTGAGTTTGAACCTTGGGTGGCGGACCCTAGTAATACATTTGGGAGAGTTGCGACCTATGACAGACTGCTTATGATCTATTAGGTTAACATGAACCTGCTAGCACACTCTTCACTTAACACTGCTGCAAAACAAGAAGGGGATGAAGAACCAATGAGAGTTTGGAAGGAGCACAACGTCGATTGTTGGCTATGCACAGAAAGATAGAAATCATGGACACAAATATGGGGATTCAATTCTTCCACCCAAATATGGAGCAGGTGGAGGTCAGAGGGATGAGCATGGCCAATTCAATTGACATGACTGCTAGGGATCCCTATAGGAAGATGAAGCAGACAAAACGCTCCTCTCCGGGAGTGTCTTCCAAGGTCGGGTTTGAGGCCCCTATGTTTATGCTCTTGTTATTTCTTGTTTAGTTTACTATCAGTGGTTCCAGTAGTGATAGAATTTATAGGAAGCTTATGTATGTAATCGGGATGGGGCACACCATGAACAATCTGGCTGTTTTTTTATGTCTTGTTCAGTCGTCTGTTAGTGGTTCATGTAGTGTTTTGGTTTATGCGTAGCTTATGTATGTAATCAGGATGGGGCACGCCATGAACAATCTGGTTGTTTTGTTTCGGGATGGGTAGTTCTATTTTGGGATGAATGTAAAGCTTGTCAGAACTGGTTAGGTGGTTTTTGGATCTGTTATTCGGAATGTAATTAAGTGACTATGCAGTACTACAATCCTTTAGATTAAAAAAAAGTGGAGAAATTTTGAAATATTATACAAGTGCTTCAATTTCTAACCTTTCAGAAAAAGGGATGGATACAATTCATAAATAGTTTGATATTAATGTCTTAAAAGAAAATAAATTTACCACCAATGGCCCCAACAACTAAAAAGTAGTCAATGGGATTGCTAACTACATTATGTAAAATTATTTAATAGTGGCCAGGGCAGCTTCAGGAGACCTATAGGTGATACTCCCAATGCCTAAAAGGAAACCTATAGGTGATACTCCCAAAGAATGTTGAAATTGTATTGATAATAAGGATCTATACCTCAAAGTTCAGCTCTGATGCTAATAATGTCAGATGATCTTGGCGTCCTCTATGCTTTCAACAAATATTTCACACAAATTAGTTGTTACACCATCAATCGGGTATACTTATGGTTTTCATAAATATGATGTAATTAAATTTGATGTAATCAAATGCTTTCAATATTGTTCATTACATTAGTTGCCCATGGTCAATAGTTATCCCGCAATAAACTTTTTTCCTTCAATAAATGTGCAATAAAATCAATTCATAAAATAGACAAGTACAACTGTACTCAAAATGAAGAAATCAAGACGTTATAATCAATGAAACGACAATAAGATATCTAATTGACAAATTTGTTATGGTTATAACTTACAAATATGCACTAGAGAATGATACAAATTGTCATTATATTCCTTTCCATTGCGAAGACCCGCATATATCATGACAAAATGGTATGTTCATATAAGCGATTGATAGATAAGTAAAAAAAGGAATAAAATATATGAAATTCTAAAAAAAATAAATGAAAATAACTGAATGAGCTTCTCTTGGTTTCAATAATATCTTATTGTCTACTAAACAGGGCCAACCACATGAAGGTTAGAGCTCATATGGCCCCTCCCCCCCTCACATCACTCTCAATTCCCCACACCCAATATATATACTGTAAAAATAAATGAAAGTTACATAACACAATAAAACATATAAGATCCACGCATAAACAGTAGCAAAACAAAAAATATATGCATGAAAGGTAAATCCTAGTAATAATCTAAGATATAAATTTTCACAGATACAACTTAAATGCGAATTGATAAATAAATCATGCATGCTACTTACTGAACAACATCCAACCATGTGCCTTCACAATCTCGTCAAACATAATCCATGCCACCATCACCTATAGCTTCATCCTCTTTGCATTTTGTCCCTTCTAAATATGCAACACTTGATAAATCTACATACTCCAATTCATATCTATTACAATTTCTTGGTCCCTTCGGAGGGCATGTCAAATGTAACACCCTGGTTTTGACCCCATGGTATTAAATTGCATATGATGTAAACATTATATTAAATCATGGTGTGGAGCTCAAGGCAAAGGCCCCACCATGGATTTAGTGTCTTATGTATCGATGATTAAAATCGATGCCGATGGTTTATGTGCTAGCCAGGCACAATGTGTTTGAGACACCATGTAAAATTCTACATTAATAAAATACCATGACTAGATACACGCCGCAATGTTAAAGAGATGGGGGCATGGTTTCACAAGGAATAGGGAGGGGGAATTATTCAAAGCTTTGATCCTAGGGGGAAAAAGCCAAATGTCAAAGGGAAAACCCATCAAGTTGTTAACCACCTTTTTTGTCTTTTATGCCCAGTCATCTAAAATTGGTGAAGGAAGTTATTGCCTTGGGATGGGAAAGGTATGGAGGTCAAATTCGAATTTGGGGAGTTACCCATTTTTGGAAAACATTTTCTTGGCTTCTTGGGAAAGTAAATGCTGGGAAATTCCTTCCCAATCCATTATTCACCCATGCATTTGTTTCCTCATGCAGCTAGAGATAGATGGCGCATTCTTCCTCACGTTTTTGTTGTTTCCTTCGTTTTTCCCGTGGCTGGAAATTTGATTTGGGCTATGCTATGTGGCTGGGATCCTCCATGGGTGTTTTTACTGTGGTTTTCCTCATTACAGTAGCTAGGAAATTCTATTTTTGTTTTGTTTAGTGAATGTGCATCAATGATTCATGTTTTGGGGGTTTCAAGAGGTCGTTTTTGGTCTTCCACAGGCATCTGAGCTTGTTGGGCATTTTCCCCATGATTTCCTAATGTTTTTCTCACTGTTCCATGCCCATAAATTCATTTTTGTGTTTCTCAGTGGTTAGGGAACCAAGATCTCATGTTTTGGGTGTGAATGATGGTCGTTTTTGCTCCGGCAATGCTCAGAGACGTTTTCTGAGATCAAATTTCAATTTGGGGGTTTGTGGTGGCTGAATTTGCACAAGAACATTTCCTAAAAGTGTATTTGATGTTCCAGGGTATTGTTTCCCCTCAACCATTTCATTTTGGTTTCCCATAAATTTTTTGCTCATATCCAACAATTGTGTGTGGCTGTGTTTTAATTAATTGGTTGACTATGTGTTTGATGAAAAGTGTTTGCTTGGCCGAGTAAGTCCAAGAGACCCATCTGTTAGAGGGTATGACAATGTTTTGGGTGTGATTGTTGGCTTGGATGAGTAAGTCCAAGGAACCCTTATGTTATTTGGCTTGTTTCCCTAGTATCCTGATAAACCCAAATGTATTTTTGGGCTTGGATGGGTTTGATATGTAATTAGCTATGCGTATGAGCCTGGTGTCCCTTATTTCCTTGTGAAATCATGCCCAGCTTGGGGGTGGCAGTGGTGCTGAGAGATTGATGAGAACAGTGGCCTATGGTTGGGTGGAATGTTGCAACGAAATAGCTAGTTGCAAGACAATGCAATTACAAGAAAAGTATTTACTTTTATTCTTGTGCTTAATCTCTGCAAACTATTTGTTTTATGAATTAAAATGAACATGTCGAATGTTTGAATGTTTGAGCGAATGAGTTTTGCTTCCGCTGTAGAATGCACTATGCATCCGTGTATATTCATGTTTAATGCATGTTAATTATTTATGCATCTGTTATGTTTTAACCCAATGCATGTTTATGTTTTTATGTTCAAGGGGGCTATTTTTCCCGTTTGACAGCAAGAGTGTGTTGGTCGCGTCCTCTCCATCGTCGGGATGAGGGGTGGGGATGTGACATCAAAACTACACACCGATCATTCTCTACTGGATCTTGTACATAAAATACCTATTTTTCTTGTGATGCTAGAATAAATGGATCATCTTGCACTCTATCCTTAACTTTCTTGGTCGCGTCATCTCTTCAGATTCACCATGGTGAAACCAATTTCATCAACTTTCATTCCATTCTTCTTGTGTACATCTATCCAATCACATTTGAACAATGGATACTGCACCAAATAGTATTTCAATAACATTATTTCTTGAATCACTCCATAATATGTTGTCATTTGATGTATAGGGTTTTTATCCTTTATACTTGATCTCATTAATGTTTGTGCATCTATGCACACAACACTATTTTGGGTGGCCCTGACATTTTCTATGATTTTAACATGAAATATATACCCATTGATTAAGTAGACATCATACTTAGTTGCATATGTCCTTGGGCCACATGCCAACCATTTAAGGGTATCATAAATATTTTCTTTTCCTCCCACCTGTAAATTTTTAAATGTTAGTAGAAAACCATGCAATTTCAAAATATATTAAAAGAATCTCACCTTCATACATCATAATAGTCTTGATCAATGAAGTTCAATTAAATATAATATGAAGAACATATCATTACCTATTTTCTTAACCAATCACTAAATTGTTGGTTGTCGAGCTTTTGTAGTAAGACTTCATCTTTTTGGGCTTGGATGTTACTATTGGCAATTTCTGTCAAGTGCATCCTATTTTCAAGTAATGTCAACAAACAATTTATGAAAATATTGTGATATATTATAATAAAAAATGATTTCATAAGGATGTGCTTATTTCTTACTCTATCCAAGGTTGAATTTCATCTATATTGTGCAATACCCATCTGTGGGCTTGTAACAAAGTAGTTTTATCTAATTCAATAGAAGTTCCACTAGATAAGGAATTCCCATATTGTCCAACGTCTCTTTCTTAATCATCCCAAGATTCATTTCTACTAGGCAAGATTTCAATATATTCCATACCTTCAACATATTCAACACACAATTTTATGGATTCATCCACAGTGTAGTTTTCAGCTATGCAGCCTTCGGGCCTATTCTTATTTTTCACATAACTTTTGAAAACTTTCATGTTCCTAGAAAACAACACACAATTTGTAGTGAAATCAAAAGTATGAATAAAGAGTTTCTAGTAATGTAATATTATTATATGCACATAAAATGTTGGAATTTATGTGGATTTGTACTTATTAAAATTTCACTAACCTTTCAAAAGGGTACATCCATCGATATGAAAATTGTCCACAACAACGTAGCTCTCGTACCAAGTGTACAGTAAAATGTATCATTATATCAAATAATGAAGGGGGGAACTATTTTTTGATTAAGCACAAAGTTTCCACAACATCATCTTGTAAGTTATCAAGATCTATTGGATCCACCATTTTTGCACAAATTCTCCTATAAATGAAGCAAAGCCTACAAATAGTGTTTTGAATTGCTTTTGGTAGCACATGGCGTAATGCTACTGGAAGGATTTGTTGCATGAGACCATGGAAATCATGTTCTTTCATACTATGAAGCTTAAGATCTTTAATAGATACATGAGTTCTAAGGTTTGAACTATATCCATCTGGAACTTTTAACGTGAACAAAACACCACAAATAATCTCTTTCTCCTTTTTTTGAAAGAGTGTGTGGTGTGGGTGGAAGAAATATTTTTTTGCCTTTTTGTTGTGGCCACAGTGACCTCCTTATACCCAACTGTTGTAATTCACCACGAGAATTTTTCCCATCCTTTGATTTATCTTTTATATCCAGAAGGGTTCCAAAAATACTTTTGTATACATTTTTTTCTACGTGCATTAAATTTAAAATGTGATGCACTAGGATTTTTTGCATCCAACTGTATAAAAAATCAATGAATTATAACATCAGATAAAAACTAAGCAATATATTCCAATTAAACACAATCAAATCCTTCAAACATTTTACATTTTAGGCCTTAAGTTAATGTGTGCACATACCTCCCAATATGGTAAATTGGATAGAATTAAACTTTTCTTCCACACACCAGTCTTCGAATTTTCACCTTTTTTTAAATTTCTCTTTCTTTTAGTACTTTTAGTCTTTCCCCATTTCTCTTTCCTTCCTTATGTTTCTGTAAAAATATCAGGCACTTGTACAATTGTAGGTGCAATGAGATGCTCAAAATTCCCATTAAATGGTCCTTTTGTGAATGATACTTATGATTTATTGGAATATATCTCCTATGTCCCATGTACACACACTTCCTACTACATTTCAAATACATTGAATATGTGTTCCTTCCACATATAAGGCATGCAAAGAACCCTTTACTCATGTAACCAGACATATTTCCATAAGCATGAAAGTCATGGATTACCCACATCAACATAGCCTTCATATTAAAGAATGACCTTGAATGAGAATCGTATGTCCTTTCCCCTTCATCCCATGTTAGTTTTAATTCATTTAACAATGGTTCCAAATAAGCATCTATGTCATTTATTGGTTTCTTGGGACCAAGTATTAACAATGAAAAAAAACAAAAGCTCCTTTTCATGCATAACCATGGTGGAAGGTTATATGTGACTAGTACTACTGACCATACATTGTGACTACTACTCAAGTTTCCAAAAGTATTAAATCCATATTCCGCTGCCATTACAAGTCGTACATTGCGAGGATCGTTGGAAAAATCAGGCCATTTATAATCTATAGTTTTCCATGCTGGGCTATCAACTGGGTGACACATTATTCCATCCTTACTTGCATTCTCATGATGCCACCTCATGTTCTGTGAAATATATGTAGAGCTGTAACAAAAACATAAATAATCATATATACATTGCAATACTTAGTATATTAAAGAAGATGTTTTTTTAGTAGGTTGGTAGTACATGAAGGTGTATGATATAATGGAATTATAAGAGTTAGCAATCATACCTGTACATTCTCTTCAACCTCGAAACTATAGGGAAATACCTCAGCGCTTTGGCCGGGACACCTGCACGCACCTTTTGAGAACGAGCATCAACCTTCCATCTTGATTCTCCACATGTTGGGAATTCATTTAATTTTTCATATTTTCCCCAATATAAAATGCAATCATCGTGGCATGCATGTATCATTTTATAGTCCAACCCAATGATTTAATCAAAATTTTTGCAACATATGTATATTCTGGAAGTGTATTTCATGTTGGAAGCATTTCTCTTTGCAACTTCAACAACTGGGTGAATCTTGCATCAGACCATCCATTTCTCATTTTAAGGTTGTACAATTTCACAGTGGCCGATAGCTTAGTGAAACTAGTGCAACCTAGGTAGAATGGTGCCTTGGCATATTCAATTAACTTTAGATATTGATTGATATCATTTTTTTCTTCCATTGATTCTACTTGGCCATTTTCACAATTCACATCTGGATTTTCATTATAATATTGATAAGCATCATTCACCATTTCAACAATATGATCATAAACCATGGTTTCCTTGTTATTATTGTCAGTCTCAAGAACTTCAGTATCATTTGTAAGCAATGTAGCAAACTCATCATTATGATTATCATACTGATGTCCAACTGTGTTCATCCCCATGTGTAATTTCTCGAGGAAAATCATGCATCTCTATTTTGTGGCATTTATTTCTCTTGTCAAATATATAGTTGTGAGTAGCAACTCTCTCTCCATGGAAAAACCAATTTTTATATGAACTTATTACACCATGAATCATCAAGTGGTCTTGTACTTCCTCAAACGTCAATACTGCAACATTGCAACATTTTTTACAAGGGAATCTTGTGGTGTTATTATCCTTTGAATTCCTTTTTGCAAACACTATGAATTCTTCAACCCCGAATTAATATTCCTTTGAAATCCTACATAGGACCAATTTGCACCTCACGTAAGAAAAAACCACTACAAATTACAATGAAGACATACGTTATAAAATATCATATTGAAGAATCAAATATAAAAATTATACCTCATTTTTAAATCTGTCCATTCCTTTTTTTGGCCATTTGAAAATAAAACCAACCCAATTTCTCGAATTGGCTCCTCGAGAGTTGGCCTCTCAACTTCATTCCAATATACGGTTAGGAATATTCATGTAGCACACCCACATGCTTTCCAAAATAGGCTTTACCAACACATGAAAACCATATATTACACCATACAAGCTTCCACCTTATAATAACCAAATCCAAACATCAATTACATAATATTTTGGTTTTATATTAAAGCCAAGATATTTAAGATTTTAACCCATTAATATAACTCTAAAGATAAATTTTTTTTTATGAAATATGGTGGGCCCCTCCCCATTGGATATTGTGCTCGAAGATTGGAGGTACAAAGGTCATGCTTAGGGAGCATGACAGTTCATTAATACTCCCACCACCCTGCAAATCTGATGTCCTCCAACATGAGTCAGCTGGATACAATTGCAACCTCCAGAAGTGTCGACCGTCACCACCAGATACTCGTTTATCATTTCTCAACCCTTTCGATAGTTCCGCCATGGCCTTGTCTATAAAAATACTTCATCCGTTCGAGGATATCATCTGCGATCGACTTTATGATGCTTATGATCCTCGTTTATGGTTTTCCAGTGTCGCTGATTCCTAGAACGCTTTGTTGTCACCTTCCGCAGGCCATTCAAAATTGTTGGTAAATTTAAAGTCATCCTTAATAGGGTTCACATTAGAACAATTTCCCCATTTCCTAGGCATTGTCCAAAGGGTAGCCTGCAATTATTCCTCCACTAGGAAGGACATATTATATGATACCCACTCCCATGTTGTTTGCAAAATTACAACAAAAGCTATCAGGGTTTCCTTGGGGGTCTCCTAAGACTAATGTCAGCCGTTGATCCCCTTCACCGAATCAGAGGTTCTGCAGGTGTTCAGGAAAGCCGACCTAGAATCCAAGAATAAATTGTTCCAGACCATTTTGAACACTCCAGTTCCCTCAGATACCCTTATCACCCCACTCTCCTCCAAATTGTTCATAAAGCTGATCGTATCATCCATCTCCCTCTTGAGTCAAATCCTCGGTCTTGATAGTGATAATATGGTCTCTGAAGTAATGCTAGGAATTCTCCTTCACCTGAGTCCATCTGAAGTAGGAATTAAGTTTGATGAGTTCTTGGCCAGAGAAATAAATTCTCATCCTGAGAAGTTTGATTTGGATAAGCACTTTAGATACCAGGTGTATCTATTTTCCATCATAGTCAGTTCCAACCGACAGACCCTCGAGGATATGGATCCATAGGTGTTCAAATACTGGCCTTGGTCTATCCAGAAGATCGAAGACTGGTCTTACACCCTGTTCATTGATAGAATTATCCTCAACATCTACAGACTATTCAACCCTAAAGAGAAGAGGATATCAGAAGACATGAAGGTTGCCTTGCAGCAAGAGGGTATTGGAGATTGTTTCCTGATGCAGAAGTAATTAGTTATTAGGGTATATGGTTTTTCGAATGCCCCTTTCATGATACCAGCTTACCTAAATCCCTCGGTATTCACACTAGAATTGATCAGGAAAAGGATTTATGCTGACGAGGAGAATTTTACTACTCATGGGAAGGACTATGGATCAAATGCCCTATTAATTTCGTGCCCTTCATTGTGAATAAGCCAACAACGTTACCAATGGTGGAGAAATTTTTGAAGGCCATGGAGTTTCAGGTGACTCATGCACAGAATTATGATCCTAAGGGGATCATTTCCCAGAGGAGGTTCCAGGTGCAGAGGTCAGTCTTTATTCACTCCATGATCCCCGACTTTTCCCAGGAGGAAAATTCTCTTGCCTATGATTTTGATTGGACTCCTACAGAGAAAATTCATGCTCCTAAAGAAGTGCAAGGTACGATTCCAGCTACCTCCTTTCCCCTAAACGGTGATGGTTGTAGTAGAAGGTCTCGGTCAGATGTAGAGGATATGGAATGTGATGAACAAAACCCCAGCAAGAAGCCTAAGATAGACATAAAGGAGGACGTAATCAAACTAGAGTAGGAGTTTAATTTTGAATATGATTCCCTCAAGACAGGGATAGACGAGGCGCTTGTTTCAGTAAACCTTGCTGGGGAAGGTTGCAAATTAGATGGTGATCGCAGATCCACTAGTGGTTGTAAATCTAGCCACTACACACTCATAGAGAAATCCCCAAAGAACCACACAATCAATGAAGAAAGGGGGTGAGGAGTCCCTACTCAATTATCAAAATTATTCTTTTGCCTCTATTGTTGAAGGGAAATTTAAGACTGGAAAGCAAATGTTGACCACCTATGGGAAGCTCAAAGAGAAATCCAAGGCTGAGACTCAAAAGTAGTCCAAGGAGCTAAGAAAGCTATCAGGAAGCAAAATATATTTCACTACTATCAGGAATATTACAAAAAACTCCTTAAACCTAGCCATTGCTAATGAGGAAGGAGTTTTAGAGGTCGAGTCCAAGATGGATCGGTTCTCAATCCCAAATAAGATTGTGTTCCATAAGGGATTTAGTGATCTCATCTATGCTGATCTGACTAAGGAGGCATTATCCCATCTCAAGTCCTAGCAAAGGGTGGTTAAACAGGAGACCCAATTGAAGCAGCAAAAGGGAACAAACAAGGCCTGGAACTTGCAGGTGAAACTCCTGAATGACCCAGTGGCAGACCTAACAACACATAACGCTTTACAATAGCCCCTTGCATCTGAGTAGCCAATGGAAACAAAGCAGCCTATTTTACCAGCTAAGTTGTTGGCCAAGATACATGCTTACAAAAATAAAAGCAAGAAACCTATGAAAGACATCCAACTACCTCCTTAGATCGTGCAGTTACAAGGGGAGATTGATAAATTCGAGCATGAGGTTTTGGATCTAAAAGGTTGCTTTATTGCGCTGGAGGTTGACAAGCGCACATGGGAATGAGAGAGGAAAATGACGCAGAAGAGAATTGATGAATTAAATGATTATAGAACCCTTGAGTACATATCACCCACTTCTCTGGTGATCAAAGATATGTCTGAAATGTCCCTGAAGGACTTAGAAATCACTCAATTGAAGGAGGCCAATCAAGAAATCAAGGACATGATCACTACTAAGGAAAGTGAAGACTCTGTTTAAGAGATCAGGACACTCAAAGAGAAGGTTACCAGGTTTTAGGAAAGGGTCATAGGTTTAATTCCCCTGCAATGGGCTAAACATTTTCTCTGGGATGTAATGATAAAGGAGATGCGTTCATTAGAAAATCATTTGGTCATGGTGGATGGGCATAAATACTATGGTAGCAAGAATAATATGTAAAACCATGCAAGAAATTCTAGCACAAAGGCCTAGGGAGGAGGCCAAAAAGGATATTTTTGTTCTGAACTCAGCCTCTGGGGAAGAACTAATTTCCCTGGGGATTACTAATAGGACATCAGTTCTAGTGGTAGCAAGGAGGATGACCACAAAGCAAAACATGTTGCAGAATGCACTTAATATGATTAACATTATTCATCAAGGCGTAGAAAAGTTCAATAAATTGTTCAAACCCCTGTTTCAGAAAGGGTTTCCCGAGTTTTGGGGTCCACAGGGGAAGCTGATCCCTCAAAGCAAACATGTCAAGTTATTGAACCAGGAAACAAAACCATGTAAATTTCAAGGGTGTGAATGGTGGGCTAAGGGGAGAGGTAATCATACATAAACTCAGTGACGACTTTGAGCTATTGGCTCAATTCAGGACTGTCAAATCATATCTCCCTACTATTGGCCATAGCCCCCTGATTGGCCTGGATGTTCTCCTAAAGGAGATATTTGAGATGTCCACTTGTACAGATCAGCAATGGAAAGATATACATAGAGTGAGCAATCATCATCTTGGAAGGCCCACTAGTAGCTGAGTTAGTCGTAGTCTGTTAAAAATATGCTCGGAGTTGTCATTTTCATCAAGCAAGCTATTGGGCCCAGAAATGACCCCTTTTTGACTACCCTTATCTACCTCTTTTTTCCTTATCCTACTCTATTATGCATACCAAACATATTTTTTTCCTTCACTTGGTCCCTCAATTCTTGCAGGTATGGTTAATCATTGTCTTATTTTATTAATGCTTAGGATTGTGGTAATCAAGGCTTTACATCTTAAATTATGCTAACATATGGTGGTTTTATAAAGATAATTCAAGATGTAAAGAATACAGGTGTAGCGGGATGAACATGCCAAAGGAGGGATGGACATTCTTTTCTAAGTTGATCGCCATCCATTCCATCGTCGCCCAAAGAACGTGGTCCAAGGGTATTATTCCACGCGAGCTGTACAAGGGTAGCTACAACAGACTGTGACAGATTTGGAGGCAACAGTGCGCCGCTACTCAAAATTATATACAATCCATGAAGTATCTTCTCAATTAATCATGATCATTATTTCTGGCTCGAATAACAGCTTTCCTATATCTTTTGCTCTCATCTTTCCACGACTATAACATCTCATCGTAATTAGGGCATCCTAAAGATTAGAGATCTTCATGGCTGCCTGATAATAGTAGGAAGATGTTATGATTGTAATGGTATAAAGACTGGGAACTATTCTGAGCCAAGGGTTGAAATTTTAACCAAATTATCGTATCAATTGTGATGAAGGTTGTGTGCTCATCTGCCACTTTTAATACAAGGAATGTGATAGCTGTAACAACCCTGTTCATCCCTAGTTCTTTCAATTGATGTTTCCTTTAGATCTTTGCAATTTGTTCCTTTGCATTTATAATTGCAGAATTTAATTCCTGTATTTTGAATTTCTAGAATAGTTGAATTTAATTCCTGTACTTTGAATTTCTAGAATAATTGAATCAAGATAGTTGGATGGATCTTTATATGGTTTGGTAATTAGGGATTTTACTTTCTGCAAAAGTAATCGGGATTTTATTTCCTGAATCTTTTAATACTAGATTAAGAATTGTAAGAAGGTACTTGTGATTGTATTCTTGAGAAAGTAAATTAAATTAAGGGATGAGTGTGGTTGAACAGGAAAGTAGGATCATTTACTTACAACATTAGCTACCTAGTGTTTGAAGCATATACAGTGCATATTATCCTTGAAATAAGAGACTTCCCTGGGTTGACAATTTATATTGAACACTCTGTATGTTTGTTTGAATTAACTTGCATATAGGGTGCCCAACATTTTGGCGCCATTGCCAGGGAGGATAAGTATTAGACACTATTGTAGTTGCATCCAGTAATTATCTTTATTCATTCTTCTTAAGTTTTTTTAGTTTGCATGTTTTGGGTTTCATGAATACAAGAAGGGTACAGCGTGACCATCTTATGAATCCCAGAACCCCACAGAACACTAACGTTTCAGGTGGTCGAGGCCGTGGGTGAAATCCAGCATTGGGGAGAAGAACATTTATTGACAACCTGGTTGGTAGAACCAATTATTCTACTGGGGCTCGCTATCAGGAAACACCCATCAAAAGAATCCCTGTCACCCTTGGAGTGGCAGCGTCAGTCTCTACAGTGGAGAACACATGAGGAGCTACAACACCCTCGGATACCCTTGTGGATGAAGACAGAGTTAGTACTGCAGGATCGAGTGATCGAGATTTGATCTATCACATTAATGGGAAGGTTGTGACTGAAGAGGAGTGGACATAGTTCCATTAGAAATTCAATGACCAGTGGAAGGATGAAGAGGATAAAATAGAGGAAAATATGAGCAACAAACACGATCCTGAAGAGGAAGAAGCAATGGGACAAAATCATCATCATGAGGGTAATTCCCCGCCTGAAGGGACGGTTGCTACACTTCAGTTCCCAATTCAATAGCCATAAGGGATAGTCCCCATGAAAAATATATCGCCATCGGTGTTGCCTCGCTTTTATGGAAAAGCAGCAGAGGATTCGGACGAATTTCTTTTCGAATTTGACATCCTCTATCGCAGCTATGACTACACCACCAATGCATAGAAGCTGAAACTTTTCCTTGCCACTCTGAAGGACAATGCATTACATTGGTTTATGAGCCTGGGAGGTGGAACTTTCACTAACTGGGACAGGATGAAACAAGTGTTCCTGGAGAAATATCAGGATTATTGCAATACCAAGGATAAGAGAGAAGAACTGTTTAAAATGGTACAGAAGGATGAGGAAAGTTTGGAAGATTTTATTGAAAGGATTTTATATAATGTGCAGAGAGCTGGACAGACTAATATGGGGTTAGATGTGCTCAAAATAATCCTACTTCATGGGATTAGGGATGATTTCCTAGACATGTTAAACCTGTTAGGAAAGGGGGATATCTCCAAGGATTCCTTTGAAAAGATTCTGGAACTATGCAAAAGGTATTCCAGTGGATCTTCCAGGAATAATAGATGGGACAAACGGGACAAATTAGAAAGTGATGTCTTCTACAGAACGCAAAAGTCATCTAATGGAGGAGCCACCCATGTAGAGATAGGAAATCTCTTAGAAAATTTGAAAACATAAATGATGAGCTCCTTATCCTTGGAAATAGATGTCCTAAGGGAAAATTAGAAACAGGCAGTAGAGGATCTCACACTAGGTGTATTCTTCCCTAGGTGTAGGAAGAACACCCTTTGAAGGAGTGCCCGCTCGACGAGGTAGAAGTGTGTCAACTGTGTGATATGAACCATGACAAAAAATAATGCCTATCACTACCTCAAGTGAAGGATTTTCTACAGGAATCAACTCCAGATGTGGAACCATCTTACTTTATTGCACAAAAAAAGCCCCCGCAGCCTCGGAATCAAGGTATGACTCCAGACTTGTTTCCATTTTTGAATAACATGAATAATTGGAATAATATGCAGCATATGAATACACAATTCCCTTCATATTATTCTAATCCTAAATGGTACCCCTCTCAACCTTCAATGCAAAATTTTAACTTTTGGAACCCTTGGGCACAACCACCACAACCACCAAACCGACAAAATTCTTGGTCTCCTGGATGGAAGAATTTCCATCCAAGGAACTATTTTCTCCATAACCAACCCTCTCCACAGCTTCCACATCAAACGTTTCCTTAACAACCATACCGTCCTCAACAATATCCTCAGCCTTATCAGCAGTCGCAGCTGCAACTCTAGAATAATGCTATCCTCAATATGCCGATACAACCACAGCTGCCTGCTCAACCTAACCCTAACCAAAATAATAAAGCAGTCCATCAGTTTGAGACTGTCAACATGCCTTCTTACTCCATTACTCCTGTACCTTACAATGATATCCGCTTACGATCAAGAAAGGTAGTGGAGCCTTTGATCATTGAGGATGTTCCATCCTCTGTGCATGAAGAAGGGATGAATCCATAGTATTTAGCCATTAATACATCGAACCCCATTATTGAAGACGCTGAACATCCTACTAATATGAAGGATCAGACACATAAAGACACATTTATCGACACGCAGCCTACATAGTTGATTAGGGAACCACCATACCCTGAAAGATTAATGTTACCAAAGGTAGTGGGACAACCTCAGTTTAACCTCTTAGGAGAGTTAAAAAATATTTATGTTAAAATTCCACTCCTTTAGGCCCTTCAAGATGTACCTATCTATGCTAGAACTGTTCGGGATCTGTGTACAAGGAATCCCACTGTCACTGTGCAGATTGGGCGCACATAAATACCCAACATACTGGTAGACTCAGGAGCAACAATTAACGTTATGACTATTGAAACTGTAAAAAACATTGGGCTCACTAATCTCAAACCAACTCCCACCATTTTAGAACTTGCAGATAGATCCACTATTAAACTTGAAGGAATCTTGGATGATCTCGTTATCTCAGTTGATTCTTGGGAGTATCTTGCTAACTTCTTGGTTTTACAACCTAAGTCGCAGCTAGGAGGACACCCATTGATCCTGGGAAGGCCCTAGTTAGCTACAGCTGATGCTTGCATCAACTGTCTATCTAGGTCCATGACCATATCAGATGGAACCAAGATAAAGAACCTCACTCTCTATCCTCCAGCTCGGCCGAGCTTAGAAGCTAAAACTCCATTATGGATGGAGCCAGAGGAAGAAGAGGGAAGTCAGCCATTATTAACGATAGGGAAGGCCTTAACTTTCAAATATGAAACTAAAGACGATGCCATTAATAATTTCATCAGTGAACCCACATCTATCAATAAGAAAATTTATCAGATCCTGAATGCTACTCTAGGTGAAGAGGAACAAGAAAATCTTGTAGAAGAGGCATTAGTCAGTGACACTCACATAGTTCCAGTGTTGAAAAATTCAAAAAGTGTTCCTATCGAGGTAGAGTCTGGAAAAACCCTGAATATTAATCCCAACCTTTCCCCAGATGAACAGAAGCACTTGATCATTCTCTTAAAAAAACACAAGGGGGCATTTGCTTGGGAATACATGGACATGAGGGGCATCCCCTCTAATATGTGCACCCATCGCATTTATATCAAAAGTGACTCCCGACCTGTGTGCCACCCTCAACGACGAATGAAACCCAATATTAGGGACATATTGAAGGAAGAAATTCATAAACTCTTGGAAGCAGGATTTATATATCCAATTTTAGATAGCGAGTGGGTGTCTCCACTCATAATAGTACCCAAGAAGAATGGTAAATGGAGAGTACGTGTGCACTATAGAGAGATGAACAAGGCAACACAGAAAGATCACTTTCCCTTGCCTTTCATCAATCAAGTACTTGACACCTTATTTGGGAATAATTTCTTCTCCTTCTTGGATGGGTTTAGCGGGTACAATAAAATCCAAATTTCTCCTGAGGACCAGGATAAAAATGCCTTCACCTGTCCCTGGGGAACTTTTGCATACAGAGTGCTTCCCTTTGGTTTATGCAATGCACTAGCCACATTTCAAAGAGTTGTGATTGTCATTTTTTCAGAATTAGTTAATGATAGTATGGAAATTTTCATGGATGATTTTCCTCCTTATGGCAAAGATTTTGAAGAAGCATTGAAAAATATAGAAAATGTTTTAACTCGCTGTGAACAGAACCAACTATCTTTGAGCACTGAAAAGTGCCATATGATGATGAGTGAAGGAGTGGTGTTGGGGCATTTTATCTCTGCTGATAGCATCTAGGTGGACCCCTCTAAAATCAAGGTAATAAAAAATATACCTACTCCTGTAACTCAAAAAGAAGTGCGAAGTTTCTTAAGGCATGCTGGATACTACATAAAATTTATAGAAAACTTTTCCAAACTTGCCTCTCCTTTGTTTTCATTATTAATGAAGGATGTGCAATTTATTTGGAATGAGGCATGCCAAACAACGTTTGTTAAACTTAAGGAGAAGTTTTCTACAACTCCCATCCTAAGAGGGCCCAATTGGACCCTGCCTTTTCACATTTCTTCAGATGCCTCTGATATTGCCATTGGAGCAGTATTAGGGTAGCAGGATGGTCAAGCACCTTATGTAGTTTATTATATTAGTAAAAAACTAGCCCCTGCTGAAATTAATTATACTGTTACCGAGAAGGAGTTTTCAGCCATTGTTTACTCCATTAAAAAATTTCCACATTATATCACTGGATATCCTACATTTGTGCACACTGACCACTCGACCATCAAATATTTAATGAATAAACCTGTTACCAATTCTAGGGTAACTAGGTGGCTGCTATTATTACAGGAATTTGATATCACCATTATAGACAGACTTGGAAAAGAAAATGTTGTCACTGATTTCTTATCTCGTTTTACTAACAGTGATGATAATTTGCCTGTTGAGGACTCTTTTCCAGACAAACACTTATTTGCAATTTCGGCTCACTCCCCTTGGTATGTAGATGTCGCTAACTACTTGGCTACAGGGAAGCTTCTGGCACATTTGTCCAAAAGAGAAAAGAGGAAAATTATTCAACAAAGTGCCAGGTATTGTTGGATAGACAGTCATATCTTCTACAGAGGCCCTGATATTGAGATTAGAATATGTGTAAGAGAAGATGAAATATTCCATATTTTGAAGGCCTTCCATGATGAGCCTTGTGGGGGACATTTTGCAGACAGGAGGACAGGACACAAAGCATTGAGAATGGGCTACTATTGGCCGACCCTTTTTAGGGATGAAAAGACATATGTTCAGTCTTGTGATAGCTGCTAGAGGATGGGCCAACCAATAGATTGGATCAAATACCTCTTCAACCGAAACTGGTGGTTGAACCCTTAGACAGATGGGCCTTAGATTTTGTTGGTCCTATCATCCCTCATTCCATGCAGAAATCCTACATCTTTGTCTGTACCGACTACATGACAAAATGGGTGGAAGCTGTGGCTTTGGTGAAAGCCAATGACCAAGCTGTGATTGATTTCCTGTATGGTGAAATATTTACCCATTTTGGAGTACCCAAGGAAGTGGTTACCGATGGAGGACCTCATTTTCTGTCACATCAATTTGAAGCTTTGATCTGAAAGTACCATATTCAGCACTGGATAGATTCACCATACCATCCCCAAGCCAGTGGCCAGGTAGAAAACACTAACAAAGTTATTGAAGCTATCCTTACCAAAATGGTCAAGAGCCATCGTAGAGATTGGGCTGATAGACTTCCGAAAGCATTATGGGCATATTGTACCACTTGGCACAATACTATAGGTTTCTCTCCTGATGACTTGGTGAATGGGACAAGTGTTGTCTTCTTGATTGAATTTGAAATTAAGACTTTGAAGACAGCTATGGAGGTAAACTTAGATGTGACCGAAGCCTAGAAGAGAAGATTGAATCAATTGAATGAACTTGATGAGAACCGTTTAGCTGCTGTGGATCAGACAGTATTAATCCAGCAACAAATATCCAATTGGCACGACCAATTCATCAAAAATAAAGTCTTATGCGAAGGAGACTGGGCACTATTAAACGATTCAAGATTCAAAAGGGACTTAAATGGTAAATTACACACTAGATGGTTGGGCCCATACCTGATAGATAGAGTATTTGATAATGGTACAGTCCACCTGGTAACCATTGATGAGAATCATGCACCATTATTTGCTAATGGTCACAGGCTGCGACTGTACCATAAGCCCATTTCAAAAGACGCATTCACTTCACAGATTGTAGCTGATCCGGAATACCAGTTAGAACAAGGGCATGAATATTTCTTTGCCCCTGTTAATCCTTAGATAATCGCTGCAAATCTTACATAAATTGTTTTGTACATAAATAAATTGATATATATATTTTTTATTTTTATCTTTTTCTTTTGCACTTGATCCGTTTTAAAAAAAAAATGTGTAGGGAAGCGCCTAAGGAGTGGTGGTCATTATCGGTCCTATTGACCAAGGTCATCCTTCTGTAACTTCCTGCATCAGAAGAAAATTCCTTGAACAAATCTGTTGCAGCCACAATACTAAAAAAACACATTCCTTTATCCCATTCCACGCAACTGTAACACCGTCAAAATCGTTGCCTTTTTCCCGTCTTTCTGTAGCTGCAACACCGTCAATTCCTTCCCTTTACCTTTGCCGGCAGTTGTGACATCGTTTCACTTTGGTCCATTTTCACCTTTGCCGGTAGCTACAACACCGTTTCACTTTGGTCCATTTTCACCTTTGCCGGCAGCTGCGACACCGTTTCACTTTGGTCCATTTTCACCTTTTCTTGTAGCTGCGACACCATTTCACTTCGGTCCATTTTTCACCTTTTCCAGCAGCTGCGACTCCGCCAAAATTGGCTAGATTTTTCTATAATTCCCAGCCGCCACTCTGCTAAACTGCTTGATTTCTCTATGGTCTGTGGCTGCGACTCCTCCATTCTTGGCATAATTCTTAGCAACCTTGGTTAGCGACTCCTCTAGATCGGGCTCCAATTTTTGATGCCGACAATCTCGATTTATTTTTTAGTATTCATTATGATTCCGAAAAAATTGACACGATGGTTTTGGTTTGCCAGCAGAAAAGGTCATTCCAGCATACCTACAATAATGATTAAATTTAAATGGCTACACTTCACACACGCTACTATTTTCCAAAGGTCACCATTCACCGCATATTTTTTATGGTTCTGATTATTTACTTGATTAAGCGTTAACTAGATTTGAAAACATTAATCATACCTTCTGTTCCGTGCCCATTATTACACCTGCATATCGTTAACTGTCCACTCGTATGACTTAATGGCTATTTATGTTACCTGATACTGCCACCTTTCCTAATTTGGGATAAAATTCCAAACATTTCTATGCTCTGAAACTTTCCAAATTTACCCAACTCCACTCTCACCTGTTCATGCATACTCTGTGCTCTAACCTCCATTGTCGGGACTTGTAATCTGTCGGAATGAGACACACTTTTGAAGTCAAACAAACATGGGTATCCCATCTCGGCATGAACCTCCCAATACTTGAGAACTAAGAAGAAATTCCGAAGTTTTCACTATTTTTGAAGCTGCGGGCTGGATTGAATTCTTCCAATGCTTGAATGGGTTTCATCACGAGACAACTCTACATTTTCCTTAAATATTACAGAAACCCACTCAGAGGTTTGGAGGTTATGTATAGAAGTCTTTGAAGCAATAGTGGCTGAGGTCACTAGCCTTCCTTAGGTGGGCAGAGCCTAGTTTGGTTGAAGAACCTCCAATGCTACTACAGTACAGGATTTTCTGAGAGAGGGGGAGCACATTCAGAAATCACGGAGAGGGATAGCATTACAGCCACTGCCTCAGCCATGGGATCAAGTAGAAATTTTCCTCAAGAAGTATATCACCTATGAAGGTAGGTATCAAACAGTTTATTACTCTAAATTTCCTCTATTATCTCGTCTCTGTCATAGGGCCTTACTGAACATTCCATTTTACCTATTAAATGATTTACACCATATGGTAGGGTTTGTTAGAACAACCAAGCATCCAAACTCTTCCCTTACCCACCATGGCCTAATCAAATTAATAATTTTACGGGCCTTAGCTCAACGGAACCAAACCTGGGAGAAATTCACAGGTCAAATTCAAGAACCTGCCCTTTTTCCCGGCGTTCCAATAGAAGAAGAAGTAGAAGTACCTATACTTGTGGGGCCTGTTCAAAACCAAGAAGAGTCTGCCAATCAACAGTTGGGGGGAAATGTCGAACAACAGGAGGTTCAGAGTCCCTCCAATTTAGTTAGAGGGGAAATGAGATTGGATCAAAGGATCAGTCAGAATACCAAGCAGCACAATTCGAGGAAAATGCAAAAGAAAACCCTGTAGAGAGATTAAATAATATGGAAGCTTTGACAACAGAGGATGAAACTAGAGAACCATTAGATTCTACGACAGCTAAAGCTGAGGATGTTAGAGCCATGATAACATAAGAAAACATGGAGGTGTTGACCATTTAATCTTCCCCTGAATGGGGAGGAAACCTGATTGAGGAAGAAGAAGAAAATGCTGAGACAGAGGATATCCCTTCCACATCAGCTGCAAATTTGGAAATTCTAGCACCACAGAGAAAAAGGAGGAGATCGAAAGAAGAAATAGGGGAATCACCACCAATAAGATGAAAAACAACCAGGTCAGTTATAACAACAGAATGACGATGAGGTTGAATATGACGTTGATACACAAGAACTAGCATCCTTGAATATTCTTGTTGAAGTTGCCACCCAAATGGGGGAAGAAGAACCATGGATTGAAAATATTTTGTAATTTAATGAAGAAGTTTGCACTATGACACCTGAACCATCTCAGGACATAGAGATAATAGAAATGGAATCCCAATAGCAGGAAAATGAGGAAGTTAACCAGGATGTTGCTACACAAGAACCAACATCCATGGAAATTTCTGTGGAGACTCTTAGGCTGCAACAAGAATTCAATCCCGGGATGGACATCATTTTTTATTTGGATTTAGGAGAGGATAAAAAATGCAATCGCAATCCTCGGGGGACACTGAAATCCTCGAGGATCAGCTCCATATTGCAAAAGACATGAAAGCAACTCTAAAATCCTAGCAGCATGAAGAAAGAGAATGGCGGTGCTCTATTACACAAGAACCAACGGCCTTGCATCCCACTTTCGAAGCTATAGTTGATAATTAGGTAGATAAGGAGATTAAAATTTAGGAGGAGGTTTTCCCACAAGAACCAACATCATCACAATCAACTACTGAAGTTTCTATAGGAGAACTCCAAAGAGAGGATGTTGTTACACAAGAACCAACATCTCCAGAATTTGTTTCAGAAACACCTATGGTTGAAGTTGCTGCAGGAGAAATACCAGGAAGGGACGCTGTTACACAAGAACCAACACCCCCAGAAGTGATCTCAGAAGTACAGGATGTTTAATTTGGCACATCAGGTGATAAGGTATGGACTCAACTTCCTCAAAATTTTATCAATTTGGATTCGGATAATGAAGAACATCCTAAAGAAAAAGAAATCCTGAAGTTGACAGAAGAAATTTCAATCCTAAGAATAGAAGTGAGGAAGTGGAGGAGTTAAGTGGAGAGATCAAGAAGGGATGGTTTCCCTTGCTGAACATAGAAATACCATCAGGGAATTGAAGGAAAAATGGGAAAAAGAACTCATGACCCAGAAACTCCGTGGGGAGGAGTTACAGAAGGAGCTAAAGGAGCTAAAAAAGTTCAAATCCATGCAGGTGGAAAATGATCAGCTGTATACTCTTTCTCATGAATTTTTGGGTACTAGAGTACCATCTTCCTCTTACCCTGTATGTTTATTTGAGTAGTTCATTTGGTTTAAACTGAGGGCTGGAAAAGAAGGGAGGCCATATGAAATAACAACCTCAGCTAAATTCCTGGAAACATTTCTATGAATTGATTTTGAGGACCATAATTTGTTGTGTGAGATTTATTTGCATGAGTTGTCTTGCCCTTTGGACCACCATTCGAATCTTGTCCCTTTCTCAAGTGATATTCAGCTGAGGGATTTTGCCTCCTTTGTGGGAAATCATTTTTAGTGGGAAAGGTATTTCCAAACTTTCTCTCACAATGAGGTCCACTCTAATATTTGGATTCGAAGTGAACCTCAAAATCCTCATCTTCTCCTTGCTCAACATCAGATTGTACTCTCGTGTCCCATCCAAACTCAACATATAATGGAACTTCAAGAAAGGGTTATTTCTACTTGTACCAGCTATATTTCCATGCATCAACGAGTGGCTTTGGAAGGTAGTCAACACAGATGGTAGGTTGCCTCTTCAACCCTTAGAAATAGGGACCCCTACTATTATAGGAATTTTGAACAAGCACTTTCCAAGGTTGAGGGTTATGTTGGATGCATGAGGGAATGTGGGGTTAATTAGCTGGGACTCAAATTTAAATTTCCTCTCATCTGGTGGCCAACAAAACTGTACAGGGGAGATTTCTCGTTAACAAGAGCAGAAGAGCAGAAGTGCTGGAGATATTGGGTTGTCCATAAGTGATTTGTAGAAAAACAAGGGACATTTGAATTCCCATACAACTTTTCTTCTCTCCATGAACGAAGCACAATGTCATATTCAAATTCAGAATAATGGAGGTTGTTGTATGAGGACATGCAATAGGACAGTTGGGGGGAGATGTTGGGCCCAGAAATGACCCCTTTTTGACCACCCTTATCTACCTCTTTTTGCCTTATCCTACTCTATTATGCATACCAAACAGATGTTTTTCCTTCACTTGGTCCCTCAAGTCATGCAGGTATGGTTAATCATTGTCTTATTTTATTAATCCTTAGGATTGTGGTAATCAAGGCTTTACATCTTAAATTATGCTAACATATGGTGGTTTTATAAAGATAATTCGAGATGTAAAGATTACAGGTGTAGCGGGCCGAACATGCCAAAGGAGGGATGGACATTCATTGCTGAGTTGATCTCCATCCATTCCATCGTTTCCCAAAGAACACGGTCCAAGGGTATTATTCCACGTGAACTGTACAAGGGTAGCTGCAACAGACTACGAAAGATTTGAAGGCAATAGTGCGCCGTTGCTCAAAATTAGCTGCAATCCATGGAGTATCTTCTCAATTAATCATGATCATTATTTCTAGCTCGAATAACAACTTTCCTATATCTTCTGCTCTCATCTTGCCACAACTGTAATAGCTCATCGTAATTAGGGTAGCCTGAAGATCTCAGAGATCTTCATGGCTGCCCGATAATAGTAGGAAGATGTTATGATTGTAATGGTATAATGACTAGGAACTATTTCGAGCCAGGGGTTGAAATTTTAACCAAATTATTGTATCAGCTGTGACGGAGGTTGTGTGCTCATCTGCCACTTTTAATACAAGGAGTTTGATTCTTCAAATCTCGGCGTTTTAACATGTGTTTCTTCCAGCATCTCTATGTGAAGGATGGGCCTGCCTTCCCACAAGGATTGTCGAGTTAATTAGGTATTTTATTTAGTCTGTTGTGTGATTTTGTGATAACTTCCTTTATTTACTTTGTTGTGTGTCATTTGAATGATCAGTAATTGCATCTCTTGTAAAACTGCAGTGGTGTGGTGTGTCAGTCGATTGTATAGGTTAACTATCTTTTATGCAACTGTGTGATAGCTGTAATAGCCCTGTTCATCCCCAGTTCTTTCAATTGTTGTTTCCTTTAGATCTTTGTAGTTTGTTCCTTCGCATTTATAATTGCAGAATTTAATTCAGGTACTTTGAATTTCTAGAATAGCTAAATTTAATTCCTGTAATTTGAATTTCTAGAATAACTGAATCAAGATAGTTGGAGGGATCTTTATATGGTTTGGTAATTAGGGATTTTACTTTCTGCAAAAGTAATCTAGATTTTATTTCCTAAATCTTTTAATTCTAGATTAAGAATCATAAGAAGGTACTTGTGATTGTATTCTTGAGAAAGTAAATTAAATTAAGGGATGAGTGTGGCTGAACAGGAAAGTAGGATCATTTACATATAGCATCAACTACCTAGTGTTTGAAGCATATACAGTGCATATTATCCTTGAAATAAGAGACTTCCCTGGGTTGACAATTTATATTGAACACTCTATATGTTGGTTTTAATTAACTTTCATATAGGGTGCCCAACATGAGCTAGAAAGCCCCAGATGTCGATATTTCCCTTTTTGATTGGTCACGCATAGCACAACGTGCCTTCCCAAAATGTTTTGTGGGAAAGATGCATCTTGCACCTCAGAGTTTGTTAGGATTTAGGACGTACTTTCAGGTTTGATTCCCGTAATGTAAGTAATTTTGATGCCCTGTTTTGAGATACATCTCGGGGTTAAATTGCACTATAAATGTAACCTCTACAGAGGAGGAAGGGTTCGACTTTCATTTTTGAAGCCTCTGTGCTTGGATTGTAGCTATGTAAACTTTCTTGGAAGTGTTAATAAAAAGTGTTTTTTTAGTTTATGATATTCATCAAAGTGTTCATATTCAATTTTTGTTTCCTGTTTGCGTCATTTTCATATGTGTAAATTCTGCTAATGTTTTCTAAAGAAAACTGTTAACCCAAAAATCCCCCACATAGCTTTCAATGGCCTACACCACCCAAGGACACCATCTCACAACCTTCATATCACTCCATAAGACCCTCCATTGGACCCCCACAACTCCAAAGTAGCTTAAGGATGAAGAAAAAGGGCTAAAAACCCCAAAAAGGAGCCCAAAATAGCCCCCTAAGAGCTAAATTTTTAAAAAGGGGCTAAAACCCTAAAAGGGGCTAAAACCCTAAAAGGGGCTAAAGTTAGGGCGAAAGGGGCTAAATCCCTGACCAAGGGGTTAAAACCCTAAAACCCCTTGCATATTTTTATGCTGCCCGTGGATGTCTTGAGACACATTTGCCTCTCAAGTCACCCACACTCCCTCTCCTCCATGTCCATTCCCCTTGAGCCATTGCTCCCCAACCAAGAGAGGTGCTCCCATGAGCTAGGGCATGGTGGCACATTTCCACCCAAGAGAAGGTATACCCAATGGTTTATTTCTATTTTTCTTAATGTTATTTGCTTTCTAACTCTCATTTTTATTTGCAAGTTTTGTTATTGGCATTGTTTTTGCAGGTTCTCCATTAGAGATTAGGTTTGTTTGCAGTTTTTAAGGAGGTGGAACCCTAACCCATTTTCTGTAGAGGGGTTCACCACAGCTTCATTTTCTTCTTTTTGCCATTAGATTTAGTTTACTGTTCTTTCCATTTACTTCATCTTGTTTTTAGATTATCTTAGCTTAGTTTACTATTCTATCTCTACTATTCCCGTTTCATTTTTCTGCATTTCCACCATTAGCAGGAACCTACCCTTGTTCCTTATAGGCATAAGGGAGCCATTCTTGCCCCTGTAGCAGGGATAAATCCTTGCTACAGAACTGGCGACCATACCAGGTCGATCCCATAGGATCCCTGGGCTAAACTTTTTATTCTCAAGTTTTTAAAATTTTTGCCCTAGTTTTTCAGAAATTTCATGTTAAATCTGTCTTAGATTATTGTTTATGTACATTTATAGTTATTGCTGAGCCTCCTCAAGGCCAATCCAATCCCATTTGGCCACAGTACCAGTTACTGTTGGCCATTCTGTGGTTTGCAAATCACTCAACTGTGCAAAAATGGCCGAATCAAATTTCTGAAAATTCACCTGTGTTTGGGCTTATTTTCTGCCCAAACAGTTGAGTCATTTGTGAATATGCCCATGAATAGGGGTAAAAGGGCCCATTTCCGAATGGGTTTTCAATCATTTGAGGTAATTA
This sequence comes from Pseudotsuga menziesii, assembly GCA_001517045.1. NCBI lineage: Eukaryota > Viridiplantae > Streptophyta > Pinopsida > Pinales > Pinaceae > Pseudotsuga > Pseudotsuga menziesii. The sequence goes on from LPNX010374975.1 coordinate 2,385,724, forward strand.
CTCACGGTTTGATCAGAATCCAATTCACAAAAACAGGTCTTTTACAGGTGCGCGACCCATTTTTGGGCTTTTTAATTTCAGTTTCTGTTTTTATTTTCTGCATTGTATTTCATGAACAATATGTAAATGTTAAGTAAATCATTATGGCTGAATAAAATGAACCTAGTCTAACTAAAATCAACTTAAAACCAACCATCTTGCTTCCCCCTTCCTCCTCTACCCAGTCATCACGCTCCGGGGTATTCTGGGATACGACGAAGGGCAAGCTTGTATAGATCTAGGCACTCCATGATATTGTTCCAAACCACTAAAACTGGGTGATCTAGAAGGTAGAGGGGGTAGATAAGGAGGGATTCTCATGACGCTAAGCGTCCTCCTTGTTGACCAACCTAGCATCCGGGAGGTGACCTGAGGATCTACGAATGGGCTTAGTCCCATTGTGTTGAGATCCCAACACCTTTTCTTGGTTGAAGAGGAATATCACTGTGAGGTAGACATCTAGTTAGGCCAACAAACATTCAGGTTTAATCATTGTACTTGTTTACAATTTCTATTTATGCTTGCATACATAACTACCATGATGAATTCATAAACCATATTGCAGCAACCAAATACCAGAAAAACAAGAAAACAACTACACCATACCCAATAATTAACCCAACTCAGTTCAAGACACTGAGTGAGCCTTAAAATATACTAATTTACACTAAGTCAAAACAACTATGCAGTATTTGAGGACATGAGTCCCTGACTGCTTCAACTGTGGGAAGTACCTAGGCTCTGCCCAGAAACTCATTGTGAGGAGTACCACAGGAACCCCAAAGTAGCTGGCCGTTGAGAGGAATTGCCAAGCGAAACGGGAAATGACCCCTTCTGATTGAGTAGAAACACCTATGAGGAACAAGCCAAGCGCTATCTTCTGGTAGTCTTGGTGGCCGAGAGACCACCTTCAGCCAATAGGAAGCCATTGAAACCAGGGTCCAAATCTCATACCCACAAGTTTCACACACAAAATCAAACACAATTGATCCTCCACGCTCTTCCTCACACTTGAGAGGCGAACCACCACCATTTGGAACACTCAATTGGCACCATCGAAGCCGTTCTCAGAAATCTCCCACACCATCAAAGGGCCACATAGCCTCTGATTCTGATTTAGACCCATATCAGTCTGAACATGACCTCCACACCGCACCATCAAGCCCCATGGCTAGTGTGAAACCAGATCCATTTTTTGGCATAACCTTAGCAAGTGGACCCATGTCCACATCACAACCTGTCACGTACAACTTGGCAAGTGGCCCAAGAAAAATCATGCAGACTATCATTACCCAGCTGCCACCACCCATAGTGACCATCCAAGTTGGCCCAGTGTTAACACATGGGGGCAGTGTCCCCTCCACACACGCTACCCCTCCCACCACATAGGGGGGTAGTGTACCATCCACCTACATTTCCCCTACTCTCATACATGGGGGAAATGCCCCCGCCACCCATACCACCCCCAACACAACACTTGGGGGCATTGGCCCATCTGCAATGGTGCCACCACAAGCACCCCCAGCCATGCAGATGCATTATGCACCTGCAAACGCCACCACCATCGCAGCCCTATCCCACATTAACTTGGGGTCAAATTTGCCCTTCATGGCTCATCTGAACTTGCCTGATTTGGCTAGATTAACAAATGACCCCATCCACCTCCAAGCTTTTTGGCCACCTATGCCAACTAAGCTGCCATCAGACATCCCCAAGTTTGAAGGCAAAGCCAGGGAATGTCCCCAAAACCACATAATGACATTCCATCTATGGTGCTCATCCAACAGCGTTGTAGACGACTCCATTAGGCTGAGGATGTTCCAACGCACCCTTATAGGTGTCATGGCCAAATGGTACATCGAGCTTCCACAAGCCAGGTACCCCGACTTCAAATCCCTAGCCTTCATGTTCCTACAGTATTTCCAACTCCCTGCCAAATATGATGAGGGGGTGGAGATCCTGCTATCCCACCATCAAAGCACTGCCACTCACATAACTAACCATATCCATGAGTGGCGGTGGCGTCATAGCTTATGCAAAATCCAACTGGATGACAGGATCTTCTTGGATTGGTTCCTTAAGACTTTGCTCCTGCCCATCGCAAAGGACATCGCATCTGAATGTCCCCAATTTGAAGAAGAGGCCATATTGAAGGCCCAACAATTTGACCTCATCTATGCTCAGTCTTAATACAAGTATACTGTCATTCCAGACACTCCCCGTCCGAATACCTTCTACTGCGATGCACCGGGGGCATCCCATGCTGTGGACGGCATCATAGGATCGGTCTCCCAATAGCCACAGCCTCGACCGACACCACCTGCTGTTACACCACAACCAAGCAACACTGCTAATGTTGCTTACCAAAACCAAGCTCTGGACTATGCTAGAATGATGTCCCAGTCTAGAGCAACAACTTCCTATGCACAACCTGCACCACTACAGCAGGCTCAGGCCATGCCTTGGCCAACACAATAGTATGTGGCGAAAATTCGCACATTTGTGGCATCACCACCCCCACAAATCTACTATGCACCACCAGTGCAACAAGTTCAAGCCCCCGCTCCGTTGGGACAAGTGTTCACACAACAAAACCATCCCAACGATCCTACCCTAAACAATCAACAAGGGCAAGCTAGGAACAATCGGCCCCGCAACCAAGGCAATAACCAACCGTAGGGAGGCAGTCACCAACTGAACCCTCCTGACAATTCCGCGAGAAACCGACCAACCCAGAATCCCCCACGACCAAATGCACCAAGACGCAACACCCCGTTGCGCACAAACCAACCATGCACACTCTGTGAGGTCTATGGGCACTACACATTTGAGTGTCCCTCATGGGGCACACCAAGCAAGCCATTTGGAATGAGGTCCAATAGGCTGCCAATGCTACAAACCAAGCACAACCTAGCCCGACACCACAAGGAACTCCCCCCATGGTGCTTCAAAACTCACTACCAGTCCAAGGATTGGTGGCAACCACACCCCCTCCCCAACCCAATACCAACGCTCCAGGGGCACCGCCCATGGCTGAAATAGGTGTTCACCACCTGCTATCCATGACCACTGAAGAAGTCAACTTACAGACTAGACAAAATTAGTACGGTACCACCACTGAACCTGCCAACTCATCAGTAGCATCCACGTCTAAGACATCCAACCTACCTCTCCAGTTACTCGCGTTTTTGCGCCCCCCCCCCCATATGTAGAATTTCCAATAATTCCACAGCTAGAGCTGCAGTCAGCTATAGCATTGTGGATGATTTGGCCCAAACGCCAACCTCCATGTCCACTCTTGAGGTACTTAAAACGTGCCCAATGTAGCGGAAATCCTTACTAGCTGCCCTAGGGGTAGTAGACTCCTCTAACTCCAAGATGATCATTTTTGACACGGAGAATGGGGAACCACGCATGCCCTCCACTATCGCCTTCCAAATCCCAGTGTCCATCTGAAATTTGGTTGTGCACCAATGCATAGTGGATGAGGGGGCATCCACGTGTGTCATGTCTACCTTGGTTTGGCAGAAGCTTGGATCACTAATTCTACAACCGTTCTCCACGACTCTACGGGCTTATGATGGACATCCCACTAAAGCCCAAGGAATCCTCCCCCATGTCCCCATCATGTTAGCCAGGAAGATAGTCCTGATTGACATCAAAGTCGTCAATGCTCAACTAGACTACAACCTCCTCCTCGGAAGGAGTTACACGTATGCCATGTGAGTCGTTGTGTCAACTGTCTTCTGCCTCATGATGTTCCCCCACGAAGGGAAGATTGTGATGGTTGACTAGCTCACCTACCATGATCTGCAAGGGTTAATAGCACCTGCCAATGTTATCCCTACCATCACCACCATTGAGCTACAAGGGGTGACCACACATGCTAACATCATCCCTGCAACCAACACTATGGTTGAAAACACACTAGCTTCCCCACCATTGAATGTGGGCCCTGGTTTGTTTACCGATCCCACCATGACGGCTCCTTTCCTGTTGGTGTCACCACCATTGACACAAAAGCAAACTGTGAACTTGTGCATGGTCTTATCAAGCACCGCTACACCCAAACAACAACCGCAGTCGCAGCCCCAACCACAACCACAACATCATCCGCAGCCACAACCACAACCTCACCCCAGCCACAACGCCAACAACAGCTGCAACATCACCCATAGCAGTAGCATTACGTGCAACCACAACCACAACCTCACCCCCACATGCAACCAGCTAGGAGTTATGTTGGCTCATCTCCAGTCCATACAATTCCCTTCCCCTTTCCCCCACCTGGTGTCATGAGCAAGCCGGTCATGGCCACCACAAGCCTACCCAACTTTACGTTGGGGATCTTGCTGTGGTATCTTGATCCACCAGCTCAACCAGCAATGCCCCAGGTTGTGTTAACCCTGGTGTAACCTATTGTGGTTGAGTCTCACCCTCCACCCGGTTCGCACAAGCCAACCACCACACTCGCACCTGCACCGCCCCAACCCAAAAGGGCTAGGGGTAAAAACACCAACGCCACCGTAGAACCACGACAAGTTCCACCTTGTGTTGTCTGTAAACAACAGGGCCATCCAACTCAGAATTGCCCTGAAATCCTAGTGATCCATGTGCATCTAGATGCCATGGATATGAATGAAAACATCCCCGTGGTTGCACTCCCAACTGTGCTAGTAGTCAGGAACAAGGAATTGAGGACAAACCATGCTTACGCCCTTTGCGACTTGTATGGACATTACTCCCACCATTTCCAAGACCTACCCGAGTTTCGAATGGCTCTCGCTGACCTCCGTCACCATTCCCTTGAGTCTAAGATTACCTTGATCGAAGAAGTTCACCCCCCACTGCCTTCTTTAGACACCGTGTCCATCTACATGATGTCTAATTTTGTAGACCCTCTTGTCTCCACCATCACTGATGGTCCATCGGCCCTCTATCTTCCGTTGTTTCCCCAGCCACCGCCACAACATCAGTTGCAACCTCAACCTCAGTGACCAGGGAAACAGTGGGGTTCATTCCCGATCAACATGATCCTTTTCCATTTCCTTTTCCTTTTTATTTTCCTACCATCAGAGATCATGAGTAAGTCTATCTTGGGAACCCGCAATCTACAGGATTTCACATTGGGAGATCCTGTGTGGTACCTTGAACCACCTACCCTACCTCTGAGGCCCCAGGATGTGTTGACTCATGTCCAATCAATTGAGATGATGTTGCACCTACCTCCAGGTCCATCAAAGACTCCTCCCGTCTGTAGGCTTGCCCCTCTTCCTCCAACAAATACTAGGGGCAAGGCCACAAAAGCCACAACCAATACCACTTTCATGATATCTAGTACCAATTTCTATTTCACCTCGTTAGCTGTGGAAGATCCACCTGATCTATCCCGACACCACTTATGTGATGACAGAGATATATGTAAAACCGCCTTAGGTTTTATCCCATTCCCTTTAAACCATAGTATGGAATCGGTTCTTCCCATAAAGGACCAGATTCCATCACCCCGCCTTGCCAATGACCTTCGTCTTGGCAAGGGGGCATACCTCTTCGTTGACTCTGATGGAAAACTCTTGGAGAACCCCCGCAATGGGCTCTACCTCAAGAGATTTTACACTTAACATCACCAATGAGTCGCTTCATTTTCTTTTCTTATTTTTTAATGTTTTTTAGCAAAAATCAAGGGCAGCACCATCAGCTGCTAATCCAAAGTCACCTGGAACCGGTTCGAGACACCTCTCACACCTCTAGGCTCAAATCCTCTATCTCTTTATGAGACCATTGTCTCATGTTTAATAAATCAATTTCGGGACCATTTCCCACAAGTCACCTTGATTTACGAACCATGACATAACTATGCAAGTGTCTACGAACCTGTACTTGTATCACACTTCCCGACCGCAACTCATGCGAGTTTTCGGGCCACCACCCATTAAGGAATGTAATTTTACTTTTATTTTTGTATTTATAATTGTCTTTTCCATGGCACCTTACATGGACATCTGGACCATCGTCCACAAAACCCTTTATTTTTCTTGCATATATTTGGCATATAAATGCCTCCAGACTTGTACTTACATCTCATGTAGTCAAGTCCGTCCACCGCAACACACACATATGCTCTCCTGACCTATGTCCGAGAGCCACTTTGGTTTGTGTGCCTCTACCGCACTGACTCATGAGCCTCTACCGTGATCTATCCCATGCATGTATTGGTATGTTTGAGAGCCTTCTGCTTCATCCATACTATACGGATGACCTTTGGACCTCTATCCACCGTCCCGACATGGGGCACCGCATGTGCCACTGCAATCGGTTGACAACAATGGAGTTTCTTTTAAGCTCTTTTCTGACTCCTTAAAACAATGAAAATATTGCCGAGCGCAGCTGCTTCCTTTTCCGCTCGCTAAAGTATAGGAAAGGGTGTCTACATCGTCTTGTTTACCTCCTTTTGTGGACCATGTAGACCATCAATTGAAAAGGACCTCCTTGGCACACTCAAGCCAAGACCATTCCCCTCTGTATACTTTTATGCATTCTCGAGTAGAGGGGCTGCAATTTATGAAATAGATCACCATCGATTGTCGTTAAGCTCTTTTCCAGCCGTCTCATCAAGAAAAGATTGCTGAGCAAACTTGGTTTCATTCATGCTCGTAAAAGTATCTGAATGACCGTCCAGTCAGTATAGGTTTAACCTTTTTTGGCCTGATTGGACTACCAACGGTAAAGATGTCTCTCATCCCCTATAGGATGGGCAAGCTCTCGTATGTATACTTTTATCCTTTTTCAAACATAGGAGACTACCAATGAAAAAGAGCCCCCACTGGAGTCTTCTTCGTGCTCTCAGACTCTCTAAAATTGAAAGCACCATCGAGCATTTACCTTCTTGGGCTCGCCAAAAATCCACTAGATCGTACCACAACAGTGTCCCTAGACACCACCCCACAGAAAATAGTTTGGCAGCATCCCCACATTGGGTCGCCTTTGTTCAGAGTACTCATGACCTATCTTGAGCTTGCTAAGGGCTGTTGTGACATATCTTAAGCCTGCTAGGACTGTCATGACTGGCTGAAAGTTCCTTGAGGACTGTTAAGGGTCCCAAGCCTGTGTATGAAGGTACCATGACCTACTATGGGTTAATAAGGGTGTTGTGAGGGTGTGTAAATGTGTTGGCAGCCTAATTCTATACTGCTTGACTAGGTTGTGATCTGTTAGTATGGATGGAAGTCTGTGTGAGGTCTAGTACGTGGGTTTCTACCCTTTATTGGATTAGTTATGTAACTAATGATACCCCTGATTTGATGCCTCTCACCCATGTGCTGGATACCAAGATAGGAGCAAAGCTCACATAGGTTAGAAAGAATGGAACCTACTCCTGGTTGAGGCCTGATGGAAAAACACAAGTAACCATTGAGTACAAAAATGACAGTGGTGCATGGTTCCTCTGTGCATTCACACAATTCTAATCTCCACTCAACATGATGAGATAGTGACCAATGAACAAGCTTTATCTTAAGGAAGTGAGAGGGTTCAATTTTTATACAAGGGGGATATGCTTTGAATAGTACACTGTAATGACCCCCATCAGATCCTGCTGATTTTTTTGGCTTATTTGCTTATGTAATTTGGTTAAGGGATTTCGTAAAAACACTTGTAAAAAATACCACTCAGCTATGCCAAATAGTCTTAGTTGGTTTTTGTATTCAATTTACTATTGATATGTTTATGCAGGAGAATAGGCTCAAGAGGGCGAAGTCATTCATGACTTCACAATGGAACTCTTAAGAGACCTAGGGTCTCGTATATTTGTAATTTTCTTTATTTTGTAAAAGCTGAATAAAATGGATACGGAATATAGAACCTTTTCCACATGTAATAGTTAGGATTGAGTTAGTTGTGAGTCATAGGTTTAGCATAGATCAATCAGGAATGTACTCCTTTGTTATAGGATCTAGAAATAGAATCCTCTTGTATTTAAATCAGTTCGACTTATTTCTTAGCAGCTTAGTTAGCTTACAAAGCTTGTTTCCTGGTAGAAGCTTAGGTTAGCTCACAGAGCTTAGGATAGCTCATAGAGGTTTGAGGATGGCTCAAAGAAGCTTTTATTAGCTCATAGAGTGCAAGAGGGAGAGAAATTCCACATAACGTGAATGGAGGAATGAGAGGTGCATAGAAGAGTGAGCGAGTGAACAAGTAGAATTCTCGGTGTGTATTTGAATTTGTGGTGAATTGAATAAAGAATAGAGGATTAGAATTTTTGTGTGGTTTTGATGGATTTCATGTCTTCATATAGTTATGTAGAAGTATGAATTCATCCCGCATTCACTCCATATAAATCTATATATAAAATCTGTGGCTTTGGATTGCCATAGTTTTCAAATTGCAAAGAAGAATTGATCTGTCAATGATCAATTAAGTGAAGCTTTGTAGAGGGTTAAAACTTAACCAGTCTCTCAAACAAAACAAGATCATAGAGTGGGGATTGATCGTGGGGAAGATCGATGGTTTATAGTGATATCACCGGGAGAAGTTGCAAGCTTTGAAATTTTTTTCATGTCCGCGATATTCTATGAATGTGCTTAATAAATTTTGGAATCCACTGTTGATTTGGTGGGGACACTGATTGAACGATCAGAAAGCCATTTCATTGCGTGAAAAAGTAAGTTGTAGGAACACTCATGCTGGTCGCAAAATTGATAGATCAACAATCGAGATCGATGACGGGGAAGAAGCGTTGTGCAGAAACTCTTGTTTCGGAAGTGTCGAAAGTCAAAAAGCTGACTTCCGATTCTTATATTCCGAAAAGAATTCCACTGCGGAAGGGAATGTGCATAAACCTAGAATTTCACTACGGAAGAATGTTAGACGGTGTGGAAAGATATTTACCATAGAGAGTTTGTTTCGGATCTCAAGGGTTTTGAAGTCTGTACGCAAATCAACACCATCATATGTGTAATTTTTGGCTTGTATATTGACTATAATTTTCAGATATTGATTTTTGTAGCGCTAACAGTGAACAATAAATGAAATAGAGATTGCTTCACATAAATAACAAGGAAAATAAACCCTAAATATCATATTCATATAGGTTTGAGTTGATAATGACTGTAACAATAGTTCTAAGGTGGAAAAGCAAGTCTGAAATTACTTTAACTCTAACTTGTAGCTTCCTGGGCATGCACAATGATTTGTGGAAGTGAGTTTCCCTTCTTTGGTGTCTTCCTTGCCCTGCCAACTCCTTAAAATAACCCAAATCGTCTTCTTCTCAAACTCCCTTATTATGTTGTAGCGCCCTTCTTCACTACCCAAAAACATTATGCACAATCATAAGAAGAAGGAAGACTACAATGAGAGTACCCAACAATGTTGTAGTAGATTCTTGTAGGTGTCAATATGGATTGAAGCTCCCTTTTTGGCCATAAAAACCCTTGATAATTACCTATATGAAGTGTGGGAATCACTGTAGATGTGGAACTATAAGGATATGCACCCAACAAAAAGTAAATCGTCCTCACAAACAAGACTGTGTCATCTCCGGATGATGTCACGACCCACACAGTCCAAACTCAGCCAACAAATGAAGAATACGGGCTCCACAAAATGAAATCGGCCCCTCTGTTACTCCCCCATGTAGTCCAAACTCAACCAACAACTGAAGAATACAGCCTCGACAAGATGAAATCGACCCCTTTGTTGCTCCTTTTTTTTCAAAAGCATAAAAACCAAAAAAGACGAAAAAGAGAATATGCATGAATCTATAGCATCTTATATCTAGATGGGCCTGAAAATTTGTTGTATGTATAACCACGGCATGAGCCTTTAATCCTATGTATAATATAATATTGTTACTTGTTAGACTCATAGGAATAGCCCCTTGGGATAAGCCTTATTATAGAATATGCTATGGGGATGGCGCTAGGGAGTCCTAGTTTCTTATATTCTTATTTTACTTATTGCATAAGCGTTTCTAGATTCTATTCTATTGCTTGTCAAGGATATTTATAACTTACATATTAGGGAGGCTCTATGGGTTAAATATAAATATGTTTCTAATGTAGAGATATCCCAACTTGTAGACTAACTAATATATGTTGTTAGTATGATAGAATATCAACATGTTAAAGTTGTCACCACCATTTTAACATATCAATGTATATTTAGGAGGAGTTAGAACTGGATTAGATCACCTCATTTAATGGCTTGGAAGGTATGGGAAACTTAATTTCCTTTAGAGCTCAAGAAATCTCACTTGGGAGTGAGTAAATTACTCAAAGTTTCATTGCAATGGCCATAACATTATTAGATATCACTTGGTTCAATAATTTCATATGCCACCTATCGTTGACTCTCCAATGAACTAAATAGAAATTCCCATGCATGCATCTGTAAAAAATACTACACTTCCACCACTAAAATTTCTCATTGAACAATGCAGATACATAAATTAGGTGGAGGCTATAGATTGGTATTGCATGATATGTGGTAGATGTAAGGTAGGAATCATTGAAAATCGAATGGAGGGATATCTTAGCAAGTAATCATATTTTCATTAGGAGAATAGTTTCAATGGTATAACATTTGTCTAAAAAACATAGGTTAATGGTTTAAATTCCTTTTATCTTTATAAGAATTTCAAATGGTTAGCAGAGGTAACAATAAAAATTCTTAATATTTAAAAGGATTATATAGGTTCTTGTAGGTTTTCTCCAAGTAGGACCTTAACCAATGTATTGAATTGTCAAACTTATGGAGAGCATATAGATTAAATGTAACACCGTATATCTCTTATCATTATTCTAATATCCTTGGTTACCTAATTGATATTTCAATTAAGAAAAGTAGATTTGTAAGGCATACCACCATAGAGATTTTAGCCCATAAGATTTCCATAAAAAGAGAGATCATAAATCCAACCAAGAAAAAAAAAATTGTTTGAATGCATATGATATATCTCTTTGTAGGGAAAGAAACAATAATGAGTAATATCATGCCTATAGTTACAAATAGCAGATCAAAGAGAAAATATCTTGTGTAGAATCATAAGAGAGTATATGGAAATATACTAATGTAGTACAATTATTTTATCCTTATCGTATCCTTACTTATTGACATGGGACCTTGAATGATATATAAGTAATTTGATCAAGTAATTGGTAAATCCACCTAGGTATAAATGCAGTAGACACCGACTAGAAATAATACTATGTTTGGATATTGTAACCTCAAAATCTAACCTCATATGAAAATGAAATCCCTTATGTGGTAAGCTAAAATTGATTACTAGTGCACTTGAATCCATTGAAACAAACTCACTGTCCCCATCCTTCTACAAATAAACCTCACAATCAATGCATTATAAGCCATGCTTATTACATTATTAATTAACTTCATGTCATCCACCACAATAGGCTAATATACATGGTCGATTTCATGGTATACCCTCTCAACCTCCTTATTTGTATCAAGTCATTTTCCTTGTGAAATCCATTCATCAAAGGATTGTAAGTATGAATATTTGGTTAACAACCATTTTCCTTCATATGCTCCACTAGTGCAAGAAAAATGACAACTTTTCCTCCTTTGCAATGTCCACTATTCAAGGTAGTATATGTTACTTCATTTGGTGTCAATAATTTTCAGTTAGGGATGATTTAAGGTAATACTTAAGGATAGATTAGATGAAATTTTGGATCTATATAGACATCTTTTTCTCTGATCTAGCAAGATTGTCATGGTTCACTAATTCATATAAAAAGTGTTGTAGGAATTAGAAAGGTGTCCTTTACGTCATTAGCACTAACAACAGTAGGTATATACCTATATTTTGTTTGATAATTATAAAGAAATGGAGGGTTTACATTGTAGGTTAAAAATTATACTTATAAGGAGATGGGGGTCACATCATATTCATATGGTCCATCAAGCAAGTAATCAGATTTTCATTAGGAGAATAGTTTCAATGGTATAATACTGGTCTAAAAAACATAGGTTAATGGTTCAAATTCCTTTTATCTTTATAATATTTTCATATGGTTGGAAGAGGCAATGGTGAAAATTCTTAATATTTAAAAGGATTATATAGGTTCTTGTAGACTTTCTTCAAGTAGGACCTTAACCAATGTATTGAATTAGAAAAATTATGGAGAAAATATAGATTAAATGTAACACTGTATATCTCTTCTCATTATTATAATATCCCTGGTTACCTAATTGATATGTCAATTAAGAAAGTAGATTTGTAAGGCATACCACCATAGAGATTTTAGCTCATATGATTTCCGTAAGAAGAGAGATCATAAATCCAACCAAGAAAAAAACAAGAAATAATTGTTTGAATGCATATGATAGATCTCGTTGTAAGGCAAGAAAAAATAATGAGTCATATCATGGTAGTAGTTACAAATAGCAGATCAAAGAGAAAATATCTTGTGTAGAATCATAAGAGAGTCTATGGAAATATATTAATTTAGTACAATTATTTTATCCTTATGGTATCCTTACTTATTTACATGGGACCTTGAATGATATATAAATAATTTGATCAAGTAACTGGTAAATACACCTAGGTATAAATGCAGTAGATACCAACTAGAAATAATACTATGTTTGGATATTGTAACCTCAACATCTAACCTCAAATGAAAATGACATCCCTTATGTGGTAAGCTAAAATTGATTACTAGTGCACTTGAATCCATTGAAACAAACTCATTGTCCCCATCCTTCTACAAATAAACCTCACAATCAATGCATTACAAGCCATGCTTATTACATTATTAATTAACTTCATGTCATCCACTACAATAGGCTAATATACATGGTCGATTTCATGGTATACCGTCTCAACCTCCTTATTAGTATCAATTACTTTTCCTTATGAAATCCATTTATCAAAGGATTGTAAGTATGAATATTTGGTTCACAACCATTTTCCTTCATATGCTCCACCAGTGCAAGATAAATGACAACTTTGCCTCCTTTGCAATGTCCATTATTCAAGGTAGTATATGTTACTTCATTTGGTGACAATCATTTTTAGTTAGGGATGATGGTTAAGGGAATACTTAAGGATAGATTAGATGAAGTTTTGGATTTATATAGCCATATTTTTCTCTGATCTAGCTACAAGATTGTCATGGTTCACTAATTCATATAACAAGTGTTGTAGGAATTAGAAAGGCGTTCTTTCCATCATTAGAACCTACAATAGTAGCTATATACCTATTTGCTTGATAATTATAAAGAGATGGAGGGTTGACATTGTAGGTTAAAAATTATACTTATAAGGAGATGGGGGTCACATCATATTCATATGGTCCATCAAGCAACTTATCATATTTTCATTAGGAGAATAGTTTCAATGGTATAATACTGGTCTAAAAAACATAGGTTAATGGTTCAAATTCCTTTTATCATTATAAGAATTTCATATGGTTGGAAAAGGTAACGATACAAATTCTCAATATTTAAAAGGATTATATAGGTTCTTGTAGGTTTTCTCCAAGTAGGACCTTAACCAATGTATTGAATTGTCAAACTTATGGAGAGCATATAGATTAAATGTAACACCATATATCTCTTCTCATTATTCTAATATCCTCGGTTACCTAATTGATATGTCAATTAAGAAAGTAGATTTGTAAGGAATACCACCATAGAAATTTTAGCTCATTATTCTAATATCCCTGGTTACCTAATTCATATGTCAATTAAGAAAGTAGATTTGTAAGGAATACTGCCATAGAAATTTTAGCTCATATAATTTCCATAAGAAGAGAGATCATAAATCCAACCAAGAAAAAAACAAGAAATAATCGTTTGAATGCATATGATAGATCTCTTTGTAAGGAAAGAAATAATAATGAGTCATATCATGCCAGTAGTTACAAATAGTATATCAAAGAGAAACTATCTTGTTTAGAATCATAAGAGATTCTATGGAAATATACTAATCTGGTACAATTATTTTATCCTTATGTTACCCTTACTTATTGACATGGGACCTTGAATGATATACAAGTAATTTGATCAAGTAACCGGTAAATCCACCTAGGTATAAATGCAATAGATATCGACTAGAAATAATACTATGTTTGGATATTGTAACCTCAAAATATAACCTCAGATGAAAATGACATCCCTTATGTGGTAAGATAAAATTTATTACTAGAGCACTTGAATCCATTGAAACAAACTCACTGTCCCCATCCTTCTACAAATAAACCTCACAATCAATGCATTATAAGCCATGCTTATTACATTATTTAAATTCATGTCATCCACCACAATAGGCTAATATACATGGTCGATTTCATGGTATACCCTCTCAACCTCCTTATTTGTATCAAGTCATTTTTCTTGTGAAATCCATTCATAAAAGGATTGTAAGTATGAATATTTGGTTCACAACCATTTTCGTTCATATGTTCCACTAGTGCAAGATAAATGACAACTTTGACTCCTTTGCAATGTCCATTATTCAAGGTAGTATATGTTACTTCATTTGGTGTCAATCATTTTCAGCTAGGGATGATGATTAAGGGAATACTTAAGGATATATTAGATGAAATTTTGGTTCTATATAGCCTTCTTTTTCTCTGATATAGCTACAAGATTGTCATGGTTCACTAATTCATATAACAAGTGTTGTAGGAATTAGAAAGGTGTCCTTTCCATCATTAGCACCTACAATACTAGGTATATACCTATTTGTTTGATAGTTATAAAGAGATGGAGGGTTGACATTGTAGGTTAAAAATTATACTTATAAGGAGATGGGGGTCACATCATATTCATATGGTCCATCAAGCAAGTTAATAGGTTAAGAATTTCATATGGTTGGAAGAGGTAATGATAAAAATTCTTAATATTTAAAAGGATTATATAGGTTCTTGTAGGTTTTCTCCAAGTAGGACCTTAAAACAAAGCCATTGTCCCCATCCTTATAAAAATAAACCTCACAATCAATGCCTTAGAATCCATGCTTATTACATTATTTAACTTCATGTGTCATCCACCATAATAGGCTAATATTTCATTTCCTTTTGATGCATTTCCTTGGTTCCCTCCTTCCTTCCTTTGGTCCACCAACATGACTCATAGTACCAGGGTCCTTCCCCTTTTCATTGAAAACCTTAGGAGAAAACTCAAGTGTTTTTGCTATCTCTACAAAAAAAAGAAATTAAATTTACCAAAAAAACAAAAAATATGAACTTTAATAAAAAAAATGGGACCCCTGACATAAAGTTTCACATTTTATCTCCTGCAAATAGTTTTGTCAGGAAAGGGAAGCGTTTTATTTTTGCACGGGCCAGTGTTTACTTTCTTTGATTCTGGTATTCAACACCACAAAAGCTGAAGCTAAGCTGTTGGGATATATTGAGGTGAACTGCATGAGGTGTAACTTAAGTTTCACTGCATTCTTGTTCTGTGTTTTGCGTTCCACGTTATTGCAGGTATTTTATCAATGCTTTCATGAAAACAACATAATAACTGAAAACAACAAACATTGAAAATATTATGTGGTTTCTTTATTGACCGAAATCAAAATCGTGGTTCCTCTACTACAAAATTTTAAGTGTAATACGCATTTTGTGCTACATTTTGTACAAAATTTTATCATATGCTTAGTAAGTGTAATACACATTCTGTGGTTTCTTTATTGACAGAAATCAAAATAGTGGTTCCTATGCTACAAAAATTTAAAAATTCTGTAAAAATTTTGGTTTCCTCTAGGGCTGACCGTGGATTGTGGTGGCTCTTCCTAGCTGAGTCATGGACTGTTTGACATTCATGTAGCTGGGTTGTGATTGTTTTGTGACCACTAGAGTTGGAATGCACTTTACCACTGCTGCAAGATCATTACCGTATCGATCTTTGGGGATTCCTGTGTAAACCTTGTCCTACTTGCAGCCTCTAAGGCTGAGGGGTATTCACTCTTGGAGACTGAGATATCTTGTTTGATATTGTACGTGTATAACCTAAACCTACAACACTCTAACCCTCTCTCTCTCTCTCAAGTTATGAAATTTGTTCCTTTTAGCAGATAGTCCTTACATATAGTATTCCCTTTTACTTTTGAAACTTGTTAGATAGATTAATCCTTTAAAAAAAAATTAGTTAACAATTGAGTGATGATAGACTTTATTTTGTTGGTTATGCAGGATTTGTACAAGTGGAGACATCGAGGTAAGTGATTGCTTGTGATTCAAGTATATCATTATTTTTATTTAATTTAATTTTTTTTTTTAATAGAAACGAGTAGGTTTTATATTAATAAAACTGTTGCTGAGCCACCCAAGAGGTTACGTCTGTGAGTTCTTTGAAAAAAACAAAATTCCCCATCACAACAAATGTGAATAATACTTTAATTTAATTTAAATTGTTAGAACATATTAATTTTTACTTTAATAACAATCTAATAGGATATGGTTAGTCAATACTCTAATAATTTTGAAAAAAATAGATAAATCATATTATGCCACGAAATCAAAAAAATCTGATTATGAAATTTTCAAAAAGAACGCGTCAAAATGATCAAATGGGAAAGAAAGGGACATGCATCTTAGAAGGTAAATATTTATAAATAGAGCAATGTATTTCCTTATGCAGTATAATGCTTATTTTTATTGTATCATGATGTTAGGCATATGTTTAATAACATTCTTGGCTACAGTTACAAAGAAGAGGAAAATACAAACAATAGAAAAGAAGATTACAACTTCTATGCATTTGAATGACTCTACTAGTCCTAACAAAGAAGTAAATGATAAAGATACACTTTCCTGTTTTCAGGAGGAGGAGCAACATGAACAAGATAATCCCATTAATTCAGATTTTTCTAGTTCTTTATAACTATAAATATTATGATTAAGAAATCCATAACATCTTTATGTGCCCTTCTTTTATAGAAGATGTTCAAAAACAACCATGCCATATGGATAACAGTGTAGAAGGGGAAGATCCTCGACATAAAAAGAGGCGGAGCAACATGAAGAACACGGTAAGCTCATTAATGTATAATTTTGTAGTTCTTCATAAAAAAAAATTATGTCTTAGAAATCCATAACACCTTTACGTGCCCTTCTTTTATAGAAGATGTTCTCAAAGAACAATGCCAACAAGATATTAGCATACAAGGTGAATATCCCTCTACATAAGCATCGACAGAGAAAGTCAAGAAGAAAGGTAGAGGAGCAACTAAATGTGCAGAAATTAATAACTTGGAGGAAAAGATCGAAATTCATATCAATGAAAGGAACCAACCAATTGGTCCAAACTCCGTGAAGCTATCTTCATTACTAGGTGTGCTTGCAAGGGAAATTGTTCCAATCAATTATTCTGATTGGAGGAAGGTTTCAGATCAATTAAAGGAGGACTTGTGGAACATTATTAATGTAAGTATTAGACATTACGTGTATTTGTTTTCAACATTTTTATTTTTGGATGATTTCGAATTTTATTTTCAAACCATGTATGACATCTAAAAATGCAATTCGTGTACGTTATAGGAAAAATTCATAATCCCTTCGGTCCTTAAAGAATATTATATGAAATCCATTGGCCATAAGGAAAACAGTCATAGATATCGGTTGACCAAAAAATACTGTGACCCTTATGAGTCAATAGGGGAAATATTAAAAAATGTTCATCCAATTAGGATAAGTGAGACAGTGTGGAGAGAATTCATCCTATCATGAGCCACCACTGAATTCCTAGTAAGCATAAAGTTCACATATTATATAATCAAGTTTTTTAGAATGTTTATTGGCTTGTAATGTTGACTTATATATGTTATTTTAAATTGATTTCTAGGATATAAGGAAAAAATAACAAGGAAAATAGAGAAAAGGAGAGGGACTTGCACACCTATGGACGTCTAGGTTATCAATGGGTCGAAGATGATATGGTAAACAATTTTGATGATATTTTATCCGATATGAGAAATATTAACATATTTTACTTTCTTGTAATGTCACAACTTAACCATACTATTTTACTTGTTGCAACTAGAAAAAATCTATAGCCTCTGATGATATAACTACAAGCATTACTAGGGCAGACTTATGGAAGAAGTGCCATCAAAAGAAGGATGCCACTCCAAACACACCAGTTGTAGGAGAAACAATAGTATGTTCTCAACATTTTAATTTAGATATTGATTAAAATTTTATTTTACATGTTGGAAATGTTTTCTTCTATGATCTGATTTAATTGTATGTCAATGTTAGTAAAAATTTGAACTAGCACAAGTATAAGTTGCATCTCAAGACTCTGCAGCTAGGGATGATGCCCTTGCTAAGGTACTAGGGGTTGATGCAAGAGGACGATGTCATGGCATTGGCTTAGGAGTTACACCAACTAAATTGTTTGGAAAAAATTCATACAAGGAGGCGCTAGTTGTAAGCCAAGCTACATTGAAAGAAAAAACACAGGAAATCACATCTTTGAAAACAACAATAACTGAACTACTAAAAAGAGTAGAATATATGGAGAGAGAACACGTGGTCAACAAAGAAAGTGTTACTGTCCAATTATTTACTCTTGTCTCAATATACATATTTTCACACTAGTGATGTGAATTATAATATCTGATTGCTCATATAAATAGTGTCCTACTGTACAAAATGCTCATGCTGAAATCGCGCCTGTGGTGGAGGTTAGTTGTTTAATTATTATATTAAATAATATTTTATTTTCATCTTTTGAATATATA
>LPNX010374975.1:2404664-2423946 GCA_001517045.1 Pseudotsuga menziesii
CTCCATCATCCCTAGTAAGTATTGAAATTTTTTGTAATTTAGTTCAATTTTTTTTATCAATATATTAGAAACAATTGTCTATTGGGTGTAGAGTCATGCATCAAAATATGATCAACACTTGGTACAGAAAACACCAATGGTTCCATCGAAACTGCAAATTGACAAAATGAAAACACCAATTCAGGTAAGATTGTAATTATTTAATCTAGGATCATCAATGTTTAAATTATTATTTCCTTGCATCTTAATTTGTCTCATTTATTTGCAGGGTCAAGATAATGCTAATAAGTTGACACCAACTTCCCAATTGGGGCTGGAAGGAAAGAAATTATTTCTCATTGCATTAAACTCAAGGGTTAAAGTTGCAAGGGTGACAATACATAAGATTGACCCAAATGCAATGGTACATTGTGTCCTTGTTGGAAAAGGCTATTATATAGAGTGTGGATTTCTAGAGTGTTGTATGGTGCATCCAACCATACCATTAGCCTGACTACAAAGTATTTCACGAAGAAGATATCAATCTACCAAAAGTGCCTCTCAACCATATTTGCACCATTCCAGAAAAATGCCCACCGAGGAGAGAGAAAGAAGATCCAAAAGATGAAAGTGGTCTTGTTGGATTCGCCTTGTTGGCCTCTACCCATTGGGTATCTAACCCCTACATTTTTATTTTTTTCCCTTGGAAAAAGATAGCTCTGTAGAACATGAAAAAATTTAGCACAACCCAAGGAAACCTAAATGCATCAGACAAATAATTTACAAATCAATCCCTAACCAACCCCACAATAGAAATACCAAATCAATAGATGAATCATAAGAATGGAATGATTTTGATTAGTAGAAAATATAAAACCTCGGAACATACTCACCAACAATCTATCAACAACAAAGTCAATGTACTGACTCATAAGCTTGAAATTCATCCCCACAATATCACATGGGAGAGCATCAAATACAAATCCTCTTTAAATATCTACAAAATCACAAACTATACAAATTATTTTGAGTTTCATCATGCAGAATAGGTGGCAGAGTTTCAGCTAGATCCTAATATTGTAGAGTAGTTTAGAAAAAAACACATTATAGATATTAGAATGTGAGTGTAATCTTGTATCCTTTCTTATTTTGTTGTGTTTAGTCAATCAAAGACAATCAATTCCAAGGAGGATAGGTAAATCCCATGGCCAACAAGAGACCATTGGGTAGTAGAGAATGGAAGGGGATATTGTACATCTTACCGAAGACACCGGTTTGGTCTTTTGATATAGTATCCACATCCATATGTAAGAGGTTTCAAGTCCTAACTAAAAATACATTGAAAAATAAGTTAATGCAGGGAAAAATACAAAATGTATAGGATTATCATAAGTCACTATGAATGCATAAATGATCCACATGCAAGATATTCATTCTTTACTCTAATCCTTGAAAATTTTCGTCATTAATTTTCCAAAAGTAAAAGAACCACAGTAAGAAAAAATAAAATGAGCTCCTTGTTTACCATACTGGAAGAGATAAATATTCTTCATTTGCTGTAAACCAACTATGAACCAAGATTACAAAGGATACCTTCATGGCTATAATCTGTACTCTAGATGATAAGTTAGATAGGTTTCAAGAGCTTTATAGTGATTGATCAGGGGTTTTGATAACTTCATCTTCTAACAACTGTATGAGTCAATAACATCTTCTATCTAGATACTTTGGCTTTTAATGTCAATAGCCTGGAGTTTCTTAAGTAAATCCATTAAGGTTTTCTACATGATGTAATTGGCAATTCCAATGATCACTTTTGATCATCTTTTAAATTAATATAATTTATTTTCCACATAGTAGCAAGAATAACAAAATGACCAAAATTAATTATTTAAAGGAATAAGCTTGCATCCAGAAAAAAATTCATATGCAATAAATAAAAATAATAGTAAGCTGATTTCTTAACTCAATTGAGGCCAGGATAAGTTTATGTATTTTATGAAAAATATTTATTTCATATGAATAGGGACATTGACGTCATAACCTAATATACCTAAATTTGTGAAAAAAAAACAATATACATGAAACAAATTAAAAACAGCTCATTTGCATGCATTCCTCAGCGTGCATTCCTAAGCTTGCATTCCTCAGTGTGCAATCTTCAACGTGCATCCCTAAGATTTAATTCCTCAACATGCATTCCCTAGCATGCATACCAAACCAACCATGACCACAATTGAAATTGGGTCGTCGCGTACTATGGAAACAGATGAAATAGGGGCGTCTTGCACCATGGAAACAAACATAGGGGCCTTCTCACCACGACATCAGGAGAAGCGTGGGGTTCCCAGTGAAAAAATTCCAAGAGAATGGTGATGAATGGAGTGATACAAGCATATGGCCATCTGGTATGTTAAATATCCTTTTAAGAGAAAAAGTGGATAGGTTTATTTGTGGAAATTTTAATTTCCAAAATGAGGAGATAGATGATGCCATCTATAGTTATTATCATGGGGCTATGGAATTGAAATTTTTTAGGAAGAGAGTTCATCTAGACCCCGATTTGGTTTCCAGAGCAACCAAAATTCCATGAAGAGAGGGGGCAATGTTAAACTCCTAGAAAACCCCCAATCTAGAAAAGATTCAGATGGCTAGTAAAATTTGTGGGAAACAGGTTGTTGTTCCTAGGAATGGTCTAAAAATGGAAGATGTTCCTCAAGGAATATACAAAACCCCGATTCAGATTTTCCTTAGGACCATTATGAATCACCACAAGCAACATGATATTTTGGGTGATTGCATGAAGTTGTCCATACACTGGGTTGAAGACAATGCCATAGATGTCCCTCATCTATTGGCTAGGAAATTGCACTATGCATTGCAAGATAGTAAAATGAAGAGGGTCAAGTTCAGTTACCCGGGCACACTGCAAAAAGTTATTGATTTATTTCGACCCAATGTTATAGGGTCAAATTATATTAGAACATACATTAGGAAGCCTAAAGAACAACAAAAAAATGAGGAATTACCTCAACCGTCTTTAAAGAACAATGTAGAAGGAGTTTCTACTATCACTACATCACTAATACATGGACAAACTTTCGAGGACAATATGGAGTTTGTGGGAAACGAAATGCCTTGACTTTTCATTGAAGAAGATGTTGCTATCACAACTTTGGCTGGGATGCATGGAAATGAAAATGCAGATCAATGGGAGGAATTTGTGAACAATGATATGGACCGTTCACCGACTAGTGATGAAGACCTAATTCATTCCAAATATTATTTTGATGGTAGATTTGTTTTTCTTTATTTGATAAAATGGTGCATTTCAAAGAACAATATACCTTGTGGGAGGATTCCTTCATAGCTAGCAATTAATTGTGCAAAAATAAGGATGTCCAAATTCTTGCTTTGGTACATAGTCTTACAGGTTTAGAGAAAAAAATTGTGGAAACTGAAAAAATAATTGTCCAAAAGGATAAGCTTATTAAGGATCAATGTTCTAAATTTAGCGTAGTTCTAGAAGGATCAATTTATGACCTTGACAGATTGAAAGACATGTTTCAGGATGAAAATAAAAAAGATGAGGAAACTATAGGGAGACTTGAAAATGAGCTGAAAAATAGGCCTAAAGTTTTGAACATGCCACCACTAAAGACTGTATTTGGTAAGGAAGCAGAACTTCAACAAGAATTGAAGAAGAAAGAAACATTTATTGCTGGTTTGAAGGTTGAGTTTGAAAATAAAATGAGAGAAATGATCATTAAACAACAAAATGAGACTGCAGAATATGAAACAAGATTAGAAAAATTGAATAAAGCAATTAAAAAAAATGAGTTTTTGAAAACTAAGAGAATTGAAAGGATTTCAGCAACTCTCGAGGCTAAAAGAGTTGGAAGAGGAAAATAATCAACAATCAAGGGTAAACAGGTTTGCACACCAAACAAATCAACAATCAAGGTTAAATGGGTCTGCACACCAGAAGAATCAACAGTCAAGGGTAAAAAGGTAAGCACACCAAAATAATCCAAATTCAAGGGTAAAAAGGTCAGCACACCAAAATGTTTTGGCAGTACAAAACTTGGTGATGTAACTATGAAGAGCTTACTCCAGTTTCAAAAGTCCTTGTAACAACGAGAGAAGACCTTGAATGAAGCTGCTTCAACAATCTATGTTGTAGAGTTTACATTTGGCTCATCGGATCCAACATTGAAGAAGAAGATAGAGGAGAAGGAGGCTGAAATTAGAGACCCTCACCAAAAACTATTGGAGAAGGGAAAAGAACTAAAATTGGGATGTGATAGTGGGATACAATATTTGAGATCCAAAATTAAATCTTTGTAGGAGAAATTTGTGGTAGAATAAATTTTGTATACTCCATCTGATACATATTTGAGGGCACAAGAGCTCGAGAAGGAGGTACAACAGGTCAAGAGAAAATTAAGTGTAGTTCAATATGAGATGAAGTGGTTGAAGGATGATCTTAAAACAGAGGAAGATGACCACTCAAAGCATAAAAATAAAAATGTAGAGATGTTGACTAAATACCTAGAAGAAAAATATAGATTGCATACAAAAGTGATAAATCTTGCAAACAAAGTAAAAGAACAAGAAAAACAAATAAAACATATGGCTGATGAAGCTTATGTAGAACTGGATGGTTCTGGAAAAGGAAAGAGAAGCTATATAAAATTTTCTTATTCTAAAAAGGAGGAATTGCAAAAACCTCCCAAGTAGCCTAGAGTTCTAGAATAATATGGTGTACATTTGATGTTTATGTACATACTAATATTGTTGTAATATAAATTGTACGTATTTATCGGCAATGCATATATTTTGATATAGTTGATGTGTTTTTAATGTGTAATATATATGTGTATTTTTCCTATATCTATGATAGTTTAATGTGCAACCCATACTGAGAAGTGTGTATGAAACTACAAATGATGAAATATATTCTTCGTAATATATTCTACAAATTTATTGACAGATGAAATATTCTTGAAATATATTCTACAATGAATTGAAAGATCATCATCTCTAGTGCAATACATAAAAAATTCCCTTCAAAATGGAAGTTAAAACTAGCCCTTGAAATTTGATCACTAGAGGTTATGAAAAATTAACACTTAGTCTGTCTGACACTAACACATACCCTTGCCATAGAATTGGGTGCACCTTGAGCTCACCCTTAGTCTTCCCGACATTAAGTACTTTCTCTATACTGAAAAGAAGCTTGTTCAATTTTCCTACTATCAAAATATTTCTCAGCTATTGAAATTTTACAATTAATAATCATCGAAAGTACACGGAAACTGCTCCATGTGCAGAAGATTCTAAATATGCTCTGGCCTCTGGAGTCTTGGGGGAAACACATGATTTTTCAGTATGTTAAAGTGACCTTTTGCGTCTTGCAAGAGACGAAGGAATCATACATAGATCACATTAATCCCAAGATATAGATATACTACATCATGAGAATCCTGAACTCATAATAACATTTCTTAAGACTTAGTCAATAAATAGGGCCTCCTGCTGAGGAAAATATCATATGGACCTAATTTATGGTTTTTTATGTGCATAAAAACTCGACCCGTGAGCATCATTATTTCCCCTCTCATGGCTGTCGAAGAAAAAATTCCCAACATGGTGATATCAAAGGCTGAAATGGGAGGAGTTGGGAATATATGTTCGGAGTCCTACTGCCGATGTTGGGGCTTCATAGCTCCCTCATCCGTCCTATATTTTTTGGAGTGACGTGGGATTGGTGGATGAGCACATGCCCATTCCGATCTAGAGAAACAACTAAGTGGACTGCAACTAACTGCACATATGAGAAAAGATGCAAATCTATCAGCTCCTAAACAAATAATTTAATGTAGGATACACTATGGTTTCCAATCCCGGCTTGGATGAAGGCATAATTAGTGCCAACAATGGGAAATGGTCGAGTAGCAACTATCCGTCATTTTCCGTGTGGATAGCCTTTACCTCAAAATACCATAATCAAGGTTCCAAGAGATGGGCTGGAACAAGGAGTTGGAGCAATGGTACTGTTGAGTGGAATTGTTGGGGCTAGACAAAAGAAGACAGTCAAGGATGAATGGGGTAGGGTTACAAAACTATCCGATAGACACAGGTGAGGATGACAAAGCTGGTGGGAGAAATCCTGGTTGAGGCTTATCCAACATTTTGACTTGTAACTGGTGCTTCAGAGTTTGGAATATGAAGGAATGAGCAATTTCACATTTTTTCATTTCATCTCTTGTTTGCTACCTTGCTTGTATTATGAAAATATTGATGATTAAGGCATTTTTTGTTGATTTTTAGCTTGTCCAACAATCTCATTGTGTATAACGCACTCTTGTCCACTTTTTTTACAATGAAAAATTAGTTCATTGATACTCAATAATGAATCAAAGAGAACTATGTTAATATGTTAATGTTTCAGTTTTCAACAAATTATGGAAACTAGATAGCAAAAAAGTCTAGCAGGACTTAAACAAATAAAATATGGACATACTTTTTTCATCTTAAAAAAATGAGCATAATGCAAACTTGTCAACCCACAAAGTGGGTATAACTAAAAAGTAATAGCAAGTAATATCAAACTAAGTAAGAACGATAATCCTCTACTTATGAAATCAAGCTAATTCATCAGTTGCAAGGGAATATGTCATTTCATGCACTCGTTCAATTATATTCCTTGCCTTTCATTCCATAAATTGCATCACTTGTATTGCTGAAACTCTAGTGGAAAATTATAGGTTGATTATAGTCACATTCAGAATTCATCCAATAAGAGTTCAATACTGGTTTTTTGGTCTACTGATCCTTATTATGCCCTCAATCGGTTTTCTTAAAATGTCATATGGTTTGTTTCGACTGTCAATGTGGTGTCTTCAAATCTGATTAGACTCTTTAACCAACTTCATATGTTCTTCATTAATTAATCCTAATGACCAAACTTGACATCCAGTGTATGAAATCTGGAATGGAATAATTACACATCTCTAAGCCTACTCATCCATGAATCAACTCTTTCAAATTGGTGAATAAAAGTGCATTAGAAAAATTAATAGCATCTAGAAGAAACTTTGAAGAAGAATTTATGGACATGCCAAAACTATGGTTTAGGGAAATTTACCAAGCCGCGAGAAGATAAAAAGTTCACCAAGTATGGAATTATTGGTAAAATCTGCCTAATTGACCTTAGGGAAATGCTCGCCACAACTCGTAGGATGATGATAAAAATATTCTGAGAGTGTGGATATGTAACACCCCGGTTTTGACCCCGTTTGCATTAAATATATATGATGCAATATTGTATGGAATCATGGAAAGAAACTCAAGTCCAAGGCCCTGCCATTGATTGATGTTTTGTGTATAGGTGATCAAGGTTGATGCCTATGGTTTATGGTGCTAATTCAAGCACAGTATATAATTTTGGACATCATGTAAATATACAATTTAAATTAAAAACCCACAACCAGCTATGTCAATGCAACAAATAATGAGATGGGGGCATGATTTACTAAGGAGAAGGGAGGGGGAATGTTTAACCTTGAGCCATGGAGGAAAATCCATGTGTTAAAATAAAACACCCAAAAAACGTATGCCCATTTCCTCATGCACTCATGTTTTATCTTCCCTCATGTTTGGGGAGCAGCGGGACGTTTTTTATCATCCATCCTTCAACGTTTTCAGTTTCTTTTTTTCCTCATTGTGCATGCGCAGTCCATCATCTGGATTTCACTCAAAACATTGTGGTCAATTCTGATCTTTCCCTATTCCATCATGTGCATGCGCGCTGTGTTGTTCACTTGTTTTGCAGAATCGTGTTTTGTTCTATGTTGTTCGCCTGTTTTTCAGAACCATGTTTTGTTCTATGTTGTTCGTCTGTTTTGCAGAACCGTGTTTTGTTATGTGTTGTTCTCTTGTTGTTACCATCTTGAGCGTGGTTGTGCAATGGTCTCCTTTGTCACAGAGGGAGTGGAAGCTTTTATTTTTGTGTTAACATTGTGGTCTGTTGTGTGTGCATATTTTGCCTTGGTCTAAACTTGTTTGGAGTGGAATTGGATCTGAACTAGCTTCATAAACCTAGTGTAGGAATGAACCTCACAAATAGATCTAGAGGGGTTGGTTTATTTCTTTTCACTCCCTAAACAACACTGGAAGGGAAGGCATAGCCTGAGGGACTATGTAGCAGAGAAGGGGATGCTTCCTTGTGTTAGGTGTGTAGATGTTTTAGGAGCGAAGCCTAATCTAGTGCAGGTGTCCACAATTCAGTGGTTGAGCTCACTAGCTTAGAATTTCAAGTTTTACAACTCCTTTGCAGCTTGATAAACCCATCTGTTAGTTGCCTTGGATGGTCCTTAATGAGAATGTTGGCTTGACTGAATGCAGTCTGATAAACCAAACAATATATTGGCTTGTTTGTTTATAGCCTGATAAACCCAATTGTGTTCGATTGGCTAAGTTTGGTTTATTCTTGGCTATGTGTGAGCCTGCTAGTATCCCTTATTCCATGTGGGAATCATGCCCAGCTCGTGGGTGGCAGTGTTGCTTAGATATTTATGAGCGCACTAGCCTATGGTTGGGTGGAACGTTGCAGCGACGTAGCTGGCTATAGAACAACTTCTTTCAAATATAAGTACCCCTGTGTTAATCTCTGCATATAGTATTTGCTTCATGAAATATGATGAACCCGTTTAATGTGTTGAATTGATGAATTGTTTCCGTTGTATAATTGAAATTGTATGCATATATGTATGTTTCGTTCAATGCATTTTTAATCTAAGTTATGGTTCTTAGATGGTCGAATTGGTGATGGCCTGAATGATCCATCTGTCCAAGAATTTTGTTAGTAGGTTGAATTTCCGTAGAAATCTCCTTCAACAACTTTCCTTTCTTCAACTTGCGGGATGCGAAAATGCCCTTCCGTGGATTCCCTTCCCTGCATATTTCCTTCTGCAACCCACCTTTCCGCATGCAGAAATGCGGGATGCGGGATGCGGGATGCGAGAATGCGGTAATGCGGGATGCGGCTTCACGATCTCTAATTCTGCAATTGATTATTTCTACAACACTCTATCCACGTGTGGGATGCAGGATGCAGGATGCGGAATGCAGAATGCGGACCAAAATTTTCATATTTCCCTGATTCCGCAGATTCAAGTTTTCTGCACCGTTGACTCTTGCGGGATTGATTCTCCACCGTTGATCTATTTCCAGATGTGGAATAGATTGTGACCATCGATTTCAATTGTGAGCTTTCTCTATCATTCAATCTCCTCTGATATTTTCTTCATGGATTGTGGAATGGATCACTGACAGGATCAATTTCTCTGCTATTGGATAGTTGGGAAATTTTTACACAGAGTTGAATAGATTGAACTTCGAGCTAGATGCACATTCATCAAATGTGTTGGGCTATGGTCACGTTTCTCCTCTGAGGTGGGAGGAGACATGACAGTGTGGTATCATAGCTGTCGGTTGCAGCGTTAGGGCCTAAATGGGCCAAGTAGAACAGTGAATAGAGTTGTTAGTAAATGGTTTCAAAATATTGTTAAGCTTCGTAACAAAGAAAACTGCCATGGGTACTGGGTAAGTGGTTTCAATTTTTGAAATTATCTAACAATTTTGTTTATTAACACATTTTGTAGAACTATAGTCACAGGGAGGCATTCCAGATAGGGCAGTTCGGCAAAGTTGGTTCGACTGAACCATGAGAATTGACATGTGCGACGATTGCATAGAACCCCAATGAATATGAGGAAGATGCTATGGGGGGGAATGTTCGAATTGGAAATGTTGAGACAGAGTATAATGGGAGGAGGTTTTAAGATACTCCTCCAGATTTTTCCACCACCATGAGAAGCCTAAGGGTGGATATGCAAAGCCATAGGGAAGACAATGAAAGATTGGTTAAGGTGTTGGAGGAACAGAATCAGCTGAATGTAGCCATGCTGCAGATTTTTACAGACATTCAGAGGCGGATGAACTTTGGGGACCAGACAATGAGACCAGAAGGAAGTAAGACCACTGCTAGAGGAAGAAAGAGATCTCCTAGTGGGTCATCTGAATCTGAAGGGTCCACTGGTGGTTCAGGTTCTTCTTCTCATGAGAATAAGAGAAAGAGGCTCTACCAGAACCATTCACATGATGAATTTAGGAAGGCAAGGCCTCGTACCTTCAACGGTGAGATAAAAAATGGTCAATAAGATGAAGCTTGGCGTCTTGGGATGAGGAAATATTTCCAAGTCCAAGACTATTCAGGAAATATGAAGGCTATGGTAGCCATCTTCAATTTTATAGGAAGAGAATCCATATGGTGTGAGCACTTCAGGCAAGTGAAGAAGATCAATGAAAGGTAGCTTGTGTGGAAACAGTTTCAAAAGTATTTTAAGTAGAAGTACCTCTCTGACAAGTACTATGATGATAAGATGAAATAATTCCATGAGTTGAGATTGGGACAACAGACCATGGAAGAGTATGCAAATAAGTTCTTGGAACTATTGAGGTATGTCAGGTACATCAAAGATGAGAAGGTGAAAATCCAGTGTTTTTTGAGTGGATTTCCTTAGTATTACAAAGAAAGAATTGAGTTTTATGTACCTAGAACTCTAGAAGAAGTGATAAGGAAAAATAACTATTGCTATGAACAAAGCAAAGGAAAACATGATTATCATAAGACATGGAAGGACAAAAAGAATGAGAAGTCTGACCAAAGGAAAAAGGGTTTCAAATCTTCTAACTTCAAGAATCAGCAAAAGCAACCATCCCAAGTTGAGAAGCAGCCGGCTAGAGTGGTGGGAGAAGAGCCAAGAGATTCACAATAGAACATAGCACCACTCTAATGTTGGAAATGTGGAGGAACCCACACGTGCAGGTATTGTCCACTTGAGAATGAGAATGAAAGGCCAACTTACAACATTTAAGAAGCAGAAACAGTGGGTCAAGTAGCAAGGGTCGTCCCTAGAATCTATGCACCAGGTATATCACCAGTCAAATGTGGTTGAAGTTGCAGGTAAAATTGTTGAGCAATATTTTTATATTTTGATTGACCCTAGTTCTACTCACAATTACATTGCTCCTAGAGTAGTGGAGATTTGTGCTTTTAATAAAGTGAAGCATAGCAAATTGTGGTTAGTTCAGCTAGCCAATGGAACTAAGAGAAATGTTAGTGAAGTGGTGGAAAAATGTCCATTGATGATGAATGGATTGGTCACTTTTGTAGATCTGAATATTCTACCACTGGGTTCCTATGATGTCTCATTGGAATGGATTGGTTAGAATCTCATGGGGTAAAGCTTGACTATTACAATAAGACTTTTGAATGCATGGATGAAGAAGGGAACCCAATAGTTGTAAGAGGCATTCCAAAGGTGATTTCTGTGAGGCAAATTTCAGAAATGTAGTTGAAGAAGTTTTGTAGGAAGAGTTGTAGAGTGTATGCAGCTCATGTTGTGGAGGAAGTAGAGAATGAAACTATTAGATTGGAGGACTATCTTGTATTGCAAGAATTCAAGGATATTTTTCCTGATAATATTCCAGGGCTTCCTCCAAAGAGAGACATTGAATTCACAATTGAACTTGTGCCAGGAGCAGAACTAGTGACCAAGACACCCTACAGGATGAGTACACCAAAAATGCTAGAGCTGAAGATGCAACTGCAAGAGTTGTTGGAAAAGAAGTATATTAGGCCGAGTGTGCCTTCTTGGGGAGCACCAGTTCTATTTGTGAAGAAGAAATATGGCACACTCAGATTTTGTATTGATTATAGACAACTGAACAAAGCCACGGTGAAGAACATATATCCTTTTCCTAGGATTGATGACCTCTTTGATCAAATGAGAGGAGAAAAGGTATTTTGCAAGATTGACTTGAGGTATGGATACCATCAGGTGAAAATCAAGGATGAAGACATTCATAAGACAACCTTCAGGACAAGGTATGGACATTATGAGTTTCTAGTGGTACCATTTGGTCTCACAAATGCACCAGCTACATTTATGTGCCTTATGAATAGTGTCTTCAGCAGGTATTTAGACAAGTTTGTTCTTGTTTTCCTTGATGTCATTCTTATTTATTCTAAGAATGAGGAAGAGCATGAAGAGCATCTGAGATTGACATTACAATTGCTCAGGGAGCATAAGCTGTATGCAAAGTTGACTAAGTGTGACTTCTATAAAGATAGAATTCAGTATTTAGGTCACATTATCTCAGAAGAGGGTATATTTGTGGACCCTAACAAGATTGAAGCCATTATGAATTGGCCTACTCTAAGAAACGTGACAGATATAAGATCTTTTATGGGACTTGCAGGACTCTATAGGAGATTCATTGAAGGATTCTCCAAGGTTGCACATGCCATCACTTCTTTGCAAAGAAAGGGGATAAATTTTGAATGGACATCAAGGTGTGAAGAAAGCTTCTAGCAGTTGAAGAATATTATCACAAGTGCATCAGTATTGAAATTTGCATACCCAAAGAAATATTTTGTGGTGTGCACTGATGCATGCAGTCAAGGACTTGGAGGAATTCTTATGCAAGACAACCACGTAGTATGTTATGAGTCAGTAAAGTTGAAGGAGCATGAGAAGAACTATGCCACTCATGATATGGAACTTGCAGCCATAGTACATGCTCTCAAGATGTGGAGGCATTACTTGATGGGTAGAAGATTTGAGTTAAGAATAGATCATTGTGGTTTGAAGTATTTGTTTGATCCGCCTACTCTAAATGCTAGGAAAGCTAGATGGCTAGAGTTTTATGTGAGTTTGATTTTAAAATCAAGCACATAAAAGGAAAAGAGAATAAGGTATTTGATGCACTCAGCAGGAAGGTGTAGGAAATGCATGTGGCATCTCTTAGTATTTTCCAGTCAGATTTGAGACAGCAGATTGTTAATCATGCCGCTGAAGATGAATTGTATGTGCACGTAAAATACAAGTTGCAGCAGCAAAGCCTTGAAAATAAGTATGAGGGATATAAATTACAAAAAGATGGACTCCTTACTTATAAGAACATAATTTATATTCCAAATGTAGCATATTTGAGGAAGGTTGTTATGGATGAGATCCATCAAGCTTCATATTCTGGGCACCCAGGATATCATAAGACAATTGCTATAGCTAGAAAGAAGTACTTTTGGCCAGGAATGAAAAAGGACATGGCTGAATATATTTCAAGGTGCATGAAATATCAATAGGTGAAGGTTGAGAATCAACACCCAGCAGGTTTGTTGCAGCCCTTGCTAGTTCTAGAATGGAAATGGGAATTTATTTCCATTGACTTTATTACATGATTTCCAATGACTTGGAGACAACATGATTCCATCATGGTTTTGGTGGAAAAGTTGACAAAGGCAACACATTTTACACCAATTAAGTCTACACATAAGACTGATGACATTGCAAAGAACTTCATGAAAGAGATTTTCAAATTCCATGGATTTCCTAACGCAATAGTCTTTGACAGGGACGCCAAGTTCACTTCCAATTTTTGGAAGGGATTGTTTGCAGATTTGGGGACAAAGTTGAATTTCAGCACTACCTACCATCCTCATACTGATGGGAAGACATAGAGAGTTAACAAAGTGCTTGAATACATGCTTCGCATGTATGTGACGGAAAAACCAACCAAGTGGGAAGATTATTTACACTTGGTAGAGTTTTCTTATAACAATGGAATACAAGCATATTTGGGGATGAGTCCATGTGAAGCTTTGTATGGCAGGAGGTGAAAAACCCCAGTAACTTGGGATAAGCTAGTGAATAGGGTTGTGCTTGGTACAAAATTTCTCAAGGAGATGGAGCAGGAGGTTGTAAAGATCAGGCAGAATTTGAAAGCATCCCAGGACAGACATAAAATCTATGCAAATAAGCATAGGGTGAATAGAGAGTTCAGTGTTGGGGATCATGTTTACCTCACAATGAGGGAAAAGAAGAGTTCCTTGAAGCTTGGAAGTTGTTTCAAGCTATCACCTAGATAATGTGGGCCATTTGAAGTGCTTGAAAGAATAGGGCCAGTTGCATATAGACTTCCATTTCCTGCTAGCACTAGGGATCATAATGTTTTTCATGTTTCTTTGCTTAAGAGACATGTACATGATCCTAACCATGGTCATAATGCTCCAGAACCGAGCCATAGGGCAGGTAAAGGTGCAATGGGAGCACTACAGTCCTGAAGAGGCTACATAGGAGATGGAGGATGCCATGCGATTGGCACATCCATTTTTTTTCAATTCTACAGAGCACTGAGGGAGGTTCCATTGAAGCATTTTTATTCAATTTTGTAAAGCACCGAGGACAGTGCTGTTGAAGGGGGAGGGAAATGTAACACCCCAGTTTTGGACCCATTTTCATTAAATATATATGATGAAATATTGTATGGAATCATGGCAAGGAGCTCAAGGCCAAGGCCCTACCATTGATTGATGTTTTGTGTATAGGTGATCAAGGTTGATGTCTACGGTTTATGATGCCAAGTCAAGCACAGTATATAATTTTGGACATTTATATAAATATGCAATTTAAATTAAAAACCCACAATCAGCTATGTCAATGCAACAAATAATGAGATGGGGGCATGATTTCCAAAGGAACAGGGAGGGGGAATGTTTAACCTTGAGCCATGGGGAAAAATCCATGTGTTAAAATAAAACACCCATAAAACATATGCCTATTTCCTCATGCACTCACATTTCATTTTCCCTCACGTTTGGGGAGTGACGGGACGTTTTTGATTTTCTATCTTTCAACATATTCAATTCTTTTTTTCCTCATTGTGCATGTGTAGTCCATCATCTGGATTTCACCCAAAACGTTGTGGTCGATAATGATATTTTTCTATTCCATCCTATGCGTGCATGCTATGTTGTTTTCCTGTTTTGAAGAACCGTGTTTTGTTATGTGTTGTTTGCCTGTTATGCAGAACCATGTTTTGTTCTGTGTTGTTCGCCTGTTTTGCAAGACCATGTTTTGTTTTGTGTTGTTCGCTTGTTATTACCATTCTGAGTGTGTTGCGCAATGGTTTGCTCTGTCACAGAGGGAGTGGAAGCTTGTTTTGCTATGTTAACATTTTGCTCTACTGTGTGTGCATATTTCCGCCTTGTTCTGAACTGGTTTGGAGTGGAATTAGATTTGAACTAGCTTGATAAACCTAGTGTAGGAAGGAACCTCACAAATAGATCTAGAGGGGTTGGTTTTCTTCTTTACACTCCCTGAAAAACACTGGAAGGGAAGGAATAGCCTGAGGGACTATGTAGCAGAGAAGGGGATGCTTCCTTGTGTTGGGTGTGTAGATGTTTTAGGAGCCAAGACTGATTTAGTGCAGGTGTCCACAGCTCGGTGGTTGAACTCACTAGCTTAGCAACTCAAGTTTTCCCAACTCCTTTGCATCCTGATAAACCCATTTGTTAGTTGGCTTGGCTGGTCCTTAATGAGAATGTTGGCTTGACTGAATGCAGTCTGATAAACCTAGATGGTATATTGGTGTGTTTGTTTATATCCTGATAAGCCAAATTGTGTTGGCTTGGCTGATTTTGGTTGTATTCTTGGCTATGTGTGAGCCTGCTAGTATCCCTTATTCCTTGTGGGAATCATTCCCAGCTTGGGGGTGGCATTGCTGCTGAGAGATTGATGAGCGCACTGGCCTATGGTTGGGTGGAACATTGCAGTGATGTAGCTGCTTGTGGAACAACTTCTTTCAAATATAAGTATCCATGTGTTAATCTCTACAAATTGTATTTGCTTCATGAAATATGATGAACCTGTTTAATGTGTTGAATTGATGAATTGTTTCCATTGTATAATTGAAATTGTATGCATCTATGTATGTTTCATTCAATTCATTTTTAAACTAAGTTATGGTGCTTAGATGGCCAAATTGGTGATGGCCTAAATGATCCATCTGTCCAAGACTTATGTTAGCAGGTTGAATTTCAATGGAAATCTCCTTCCACAAATTTTATTTTCGCAACTTGCAGGATGCCGGATGCCGGATGAGGAAACACCCTTCCACGGATTCTCTTCCCCGAATATTTCCCTCTGCAACCCTCCTTTCTACATGCGAGAAATGTGGGATGCGGCTTCACGATCTCTAATACTACAATTGATTATTTCCGCAACAGTCTATCCACATACGAGATGCAGAATGCGGAATGCAAAATGCAGGATGCGGGACGAGGGACCAAAACTTTCATATTTCCCTGATTCCATGGATTCAAGTTTTCCACACTATTGACTCTTGCGGGATTGATTCTCCATCCTCGACCTGTTTCCAGATGCAGAACAGATTGTGACCATCGATTTCAGTTGTGAGATTTCTTCGTCGTTCGATCTCCTCTGATATTTTCTTCATGGATCGTTGAATGGATCACTGAAAGGATCAATTTCTTTGCTATTGGGAAGTTAGGGAATTTTTACACGGAGTTGAATAGATTGAACTTCGAGCTAGATGCACATTCATCAAATGTGTGGGGCTATGGTCACGTTTCTCCTCTGAGGCAGGAGGGGAAGTGAAAGGATCTCTATAGTGTTTTATGGAGCATCCAACCATATCATTAGCTTGACCAAAAAGTCTTTCAAGAAGAAGATATCAATCTTCCAAAAGTGCCTCTCAGCCATATTTTCATCACTCCATAAAAATGCTCGCCGACGAGAGAGAAAGAATCTCCAGAAGATGAAAGTGGTCTTGATGGATTCACCTTATTGGCCTCTACCCATTAGGTATCTCACTTGCCAAATTTGAAGGAAAAATGAAATCACCTTGGTGACTTGAGGTTTGTAGAGAACTGGTCAAGTGTTAGAAAAAGAGTTTGAGAGACCATTTGGAAATTCCTGCAAGGGGATGTTCCTTTGATGATAAAATTCATCCGATGATATGGTATTGTTCATTGTTGAAATGGATATCTAGCCATGCTCTTGTTTTTTATTATGGTGATTAGATAAGGAAAATATCAACCTGCCAAAATGGAAGAAAAATGTTATTTTGCATACGAAAGACAAGAAAAATGGCCAAGTGTTGTAAATGGGATAAGTGATGTCCACATTAAGGTTGATTCCCGCAATAACGATGATGCCCACATGGAATGGAATGGCATAGATGATGATGTGGCATGAAGTTGAAATCATTGTTGCATTATGACATCATTCTGGACAAATACGACAAATTAGTGAAAATCAGGAAATTGGCTAAGTATGGGAAAATTTGTCCAAGTAGCCTTAAGAGGATGCCCGCCACAAATTGTGTGTTGAAGAAAATGCCTGCAGCTCATGGGGATATTGTAGGATGTTATTTTTTCTACTCAACCATGGTCTCAGTTTGTCCAAAGAGACCCTGAAGAAGAATTTATGGACCAGCCAAAACTATGGTTTAGGGAAATTAGACCAAGCATAGGAGAAGATAAAAAATTGTCCAAGTATGGAATTATTGGTAAAATATGCCTAACTGGACTTAGGGAAATACCCACCATAACTCATAGGATGATGATAAAAATATTCCGAGAGTGTGGATCTCTAGAGTGTTGTATGGTGCATCCAACCATATAATTATCCTAACCAAAACTTGCAGGAAGAAGATGTCAATCTCCAAAAAGTGCCTCTCAGCCATATTTGCATTGCTCAAGAAAATGGTCCATCGAGGAGAGAGAAAGAAGATACAGAAGATGAAATTAGTATTTATGGATTCAGCTTGTTGGCCTCTACCCATTGGGTATCTCACTTTCCAAGTTTGAAGGAAAAATGAAATCACCTTGGTGACCTAGGGTTTGAAGAACTGGTTAAGTGTTAGAAAAAGAGTTTGAAAGACCATTTGGAAATGCCTGCAAGGGGGTGTTCCTTTGATGATAAAATTCATCAGATGATATGGTCCTTTTCATTGTTGAAATGGCTATCTATCCATGCTCTTGCTTTTTCTTAAGGTGACCAGATAAGGAAAATATCAACCTGCCAATATAGAAGAAAAATGTTATTTTGCATACTAAAGACAAAGGAAAAATGGCAAGGTGTTGTAAAGGGGATAAGTGATTCCCACGTTAAGGTTTATTCCTGCAATAAGGATGATTCATACATGGCATTGCATAGATGATGATGTGGCATGAAGTTGAAATCATTGTTGTTTTATGACATCATTTTGGAGAAATATGGCAAATTAGTGAAAATTAGGAAATTGGCTAAGTATAGGAAAATTCATCCAAGTAGCGTTAAGAGGATTCCTGCCATAAATTTTTTGTTGAATAACATGCCCACAACACATGGGGATCTTGTAGGTTGTTTTTTTGTCTACTCAACCATGGTCTGAGTTTGTCCAAAGAGACAAGTAAAGATATTATGTTAATTATATAGTTGAGTACTTTGATGTTGTTGATTATGTTTGGTGGGAGTCTTTGTTAAATGATCAAAGTGACATAATTTCATGCTAAATAGATAGAGATACATTTTTAACACTCCATTTAGCTGGCCACAAACTATGTCAATGAACCCGAGGAAATAATTGTTGTTGAATAACGTGAATCTCAAGGTGTTATTGAGTATTCACAATAAGAGGAGGTGAATAATGAAGAAATACACCTTCTAGAGAAAACTTGAATATCATTGGGGTTTTTAATGAAATATGTAACTTAAATATATTCCTCATACTATTAAAGCTATTACAGAACTTTTTGAAAAATTCTTGCTACAACTACTCAGTTTTAGCAAATTCCTGTTACAGATCCTCCTTTTTAGAAAATCCTACTATTGTAAGGTTTTTGTTTCTGGAAAGTTATACTCTGTTTTCTATAAGTGAAGATCCTCATGGGGCATGTTTTGATGATTCTAGAAGGCTATAATAAGAGGTTTTTTCAGACAGTATAGAAGCATCTTCACAATAACCCACATGATAGGAAATGTATATTATCATTTCAAACTTACAAATTTCATATACAATGAAAATTTTATTCGAAAAGAAAAACCAATTATAAAAGAACAAGAATATACCAGACATAATTGAATGCAACAAATACATAATTTATATGTCTTAAATAGTAGAATTCACCATATAGATTACACCAAATAGTATAAAAATTTATTAATGAAATGTAAAATGTTTACAACTCCAAATGGGGTACACGAGTCCTCATCCCTAATCCATCAAAATATTGTGTCTATTATTTCTATACTTGGTTATTCTTTTAGTGATCCTACTATATATTATACTACAAATAATATTTAAATTATACTGCTTGCTACCTTTAAAAACTATTAGGTAAACCTTTAGGGGGGGTCTCTCCAACACCCCCCCCCCCCCCCCAAAA